>JAGFPH010004182.1:110130-126222 GCA_018207615.1 Philaenus spumarius
ATGACCAGCTGAACTTCAAATCCAATAGGCTTTATGATACTGCGATAAGCGTTGACAATAAGATTACTTGAATCAACAGTTCAGTAGTTGGTCAACCTTCCAACGGTGCGCACCGATTCCTCGTATCAATATATGTTTTTGTTAAATGACATGTGTGTTTGTGTTTGTGAAGTGTTTTTAATGTAATATATGACGACCTGATCTTCAGAGAAGCCAGACGATGGAACATAGATTCCGAAACGCGTTGCCATAATATATAAAGGAAGTCACACGACGGAAATACGAAGGTAAATATCTATGACTTAATCTCTAATCTCTAAACAAACCAATACAGCTGACCTATTACCAATTCACATACAATTTTGTCTTCAGTTCCCGTTCGGAAGCACAGTAACTATGTCGTGGCCACGCAAATATTTATTTCATGAAACATTTGACGAGGAGTTATCCGATAAAACTTTGTATTTTTGTGTCGTGTTATCGTGTGTGTTCAGTGTTATAGTGTATTGTTTTATTTAAGTGTTGAGTCCTACACCTGACGAAGCCGGCTGTGAACGGCGAAACAGCGCTGTAGTGTAACTACAAAAATATTAAGAATTGCTCCGACTACTGTATAAGGTAAACTATATATTGTATATATATATCAGCAATTCGTAAAAAGCGAATAAACTTTATAAACCTTCACGGTATTATAAAGAACAGAATACTTAAATGGTAATTCACACATTACCAAAACCTAAACACACATTTACAAATTGTTTGTCTGTTTGTTTGGCCGGGCTAATCTCCGGAACGGCTGAACCAATTTTGACGAAAGTTTCATTAACCTGTAAAGTACTGTTCAGAGAATATTTATTTAGGCTACTTTTTATTCCGAAAATATGTAAAATTCCTTTTAAAAAATTTAAAAATTAGGGATTTTATGGACAAATGACGGGGATATTGCGTGTCTATTTCGATCTCTGTTTTACATTATGTACAGGTCACATCTAACCCCGCAACCCAACTTAGATACAAGTGTCTATGTCCTAATCAATCACAACTTCCGTAAAAATTCATATAAAAAAATGAAAAAATGTAAAAATTATAAATAAAATTAGGGATTTGGTGGACAAATGTTGGGATATTGGGGATAGTACGTGTATATTTTATTTCGACCTCTGATTTATATTTTGTACAGTTCAAAACTCCCCCCCCCCCCCCCCCGAACTTACACCCAAGTGCTTCTGTCCTAATCAATCCTCACTTTCGTAAAAATAACACAATATACAATAATATGTTTGCATTGGCATCACCGGGGTTGGCAAGCGAAGCGAAGTCTCTAGTTTATTATAAAATAGTATGACTATGAAAGACACAAGTAAATAAACGGTATCAGTTAACTGACACAAACTTTCTCCCAACATACTGTAGTCAAAATAATATTGTTTTTAATCATTTTATTTACTACGTTTTAGAACAAAACAAAAAAATAATATTCTACCTACGTCAATCGTATAAAAAAATTGTTGTCCCAGGCGGGATTTGATCGCGCGACCTTTGAATTACTGGCCTTGCTCGCTACCGTGATGCTACCCCGTGCGGCCGCTGCCGCGATGCTAGATTGACAACACAAACTTGTTTATTTTTAAACATTTCCCCATAATTATAAAACGCCGAAGTTTTGATAAAAGCGGGTGGTGTCATTTTGTTTGGCATCTTAAGCACTATAAATACTGAAAATTTGATCAAAATCGTTAGAGCCGTTTTTGAGAAATTTGAATTTTTGACGTTTTTTATGGGTTTTTAGGGGTAAATTACCCTTAAAAATTAAAAATTTCAAAAAATAAAAAAAAAACGCCTGGAGATATTAGGGTTTAGTACCTACATACCAAATTTCGTGAAAATCGGACCAATAGTGTCCTCTCTGGTCGTGTATACATACAGACAGACTGACAGACAGACACCACTCTAAAAACACTTTTTGGGGTTCAGAGAGCACCAAAACAAAAAATTCCACTAAAAATATTTTTGGGTTCAGGGAGCACCAACACAGATAATTGCACTAAATAATTTTTTGGAGTTCTGGGAGCACCAAAACAGATAATTCAACTGAAAATTCAAATTCGAACATTTTTACGAAAACAATACTTTCTCCATATACTACGTATAGGGTGGAGAAAGTAAAAAACGAACAAAACTAAAATCTTTAATTATTATGTTGGGCTAGCAGGACTAAATTAGGACTTGGCCGTAGATGCCCGATATCCACCTGTCGCGAAGAGTTTTCTGTAATATTGTCTATCGCTCCTATCCTCTCAGAATTTGGCGTTTTAAGAGTAATTATTCCATTTCATCCCTTTGATTTAAATAATCAAATTGCAAATAGTTTTGCATATCCCTTTAAAATAATATTACATAATTTTAGATTTATAGCTTGTACGAAGTTAGTTTAATTTATATTTATTGTATAGGGGTAGCAACCCTATTTCAGCCCCTTAGACTGTAGTAGTTGTAACGTTTAAACACTCCTGGCAATGATATGGATAAAGAGTTAATTTTAAGCGAAATCGGTCAAATAGTTTTTGAATAATAGAGGACTAAGAAACATTGATTTTTATATAAAGAAAAAAATCCTAGAACGAGATCGCAGAGCCATCTACCGGCTCCAATTGTGGATCTCAACCGTCCAGGGACACTCGCACACAAAATTTCATCAAAATTGATCCAGCCGTTTAGGAGGAGTTTAGTGTACACGTTCAGAAGAATTATATGTATAAAGATAGTACATCTTGGGAAACACCGCTGCTCGGATTGACTCTATCAAGTTCATAACTGTATTCATTTATTTAATCGTTTCAGGCACATTTAAGGATCGATTATTACAATCGTTTTATAATTAAAGAACTGTTTCTCATAATAACTCCAAATTATTATTTAAAGTCAAACACACTATAGTATAATATATTTTTTTAATTTAGTATTATTTCATTTAAATTATTACGTTAAACAAAAATGTAACAATAGAAAGAAACTTATTATTTCCTTCAGATGAAAATACGAAGAAGCCACTTTAGACATTACTCTATTCTTATAATAACTTTCCAACATTTCGAAACTGTAACTTTCCCATCAGTGGCTTCCCAAGTTGACCGAACTGTGATTGTAAAGCACTTGAAATTTCAAGATCTTGCAAAGTGTGCTTCCGACAGAATGGCAAAACAAATATTGAAACTTTGCAGTAGTTTTTTTAAAGGAACTGAAAGAGCTATAGCAAACCGAACTTTAGGATATCGAAATTGTAAGCAAATAAATTACACTTTATTCGCTTGTTTTTGCGTACTTGTTGCACCCGTAACAGATATTTTCAATTGAAACCATACAAGCTGATTTAAGTGCTCTGAGGTATCAAAATCGTATTAGTAGTTTTTGAGGTAAATGGTAACACACAAACTTTTCTCTTTGTATGTAGTAGTATAGTATGGATTATAGAAGTTTTTAATTTATTAGGAAATTAAATG
Source organism: Philaenus spumarius (assembly GCA_018207615.1). Taxonomy (NCBI): domain Eukaryota; kingdom Metazoa; phylum Arthropoda; class Insecta; order Hemiptera; family Aphrophoridae; genus Philaenus; species Philaenus spumarius. The sequence continues at coordinate 113,631 of JAGFPH010004182.1, forward strand.
TTTTTAGTTTATCTGCAACAGCCGAAAAGGTTGTCATATTGTGATAGGGAAGCTAACGCATCCGTAAAAACAATCTAAAACATAATCGTAATGTTCAAGCAATTCAATATTACAGCGTTGCCAGATCTACAAATGTACAATCGATATAAGCGTTGCCCGATCTACAAGTTTACTATCGATATTACACCGTTGTCATATCAACAAGTTTACAATCAACATTACAGCGTTGCCAGATCTACAAGTGTAGGATCGATATAAGCGTTACCAGATCTAAAGGTTTCAATCAATATTACAGCATTTCCAGATCTAATGTTTACTATAGATATTACAGCATTGTCAGATCTACAAATGTACAATCGATATAAGCGTTGCCAGATCTACAAGTTTACAATCATTATTACAGCGTTGCCAGATCTACATTTTTACAATTAATATTACATCGTTTCCAGATGTATATGTTTATTATTGATATACAGCGTTGCCAAATCTACACATATTACTATCAATATTACAGCATTCCCAGATCCACAATTTTACCGTCGATATTACAGCATTGCCAGATCTACAAGTTTCCTATCGATATTACAACGTTGCCAGATCTACAAGTTTACAATCAATATTACAGCGTTGCCAGATCTACATTGTTACAATTAATATTAGGCCTACATCGTTTCCAGATCTAAATGTTTATTATCGATACACAGCGTTGCCAAATCTACACATATTACTATCAATATTACAGCATTGCCAGATCCACAATTTTACCGTCGATATTACTGCATTGCCAGATCTACAACTTTCCTGTCGATATTACAACGTTGGCAGATCTACAAGTTTACAATCGACATTAATATAAATTAAACAATTTTATATTTAATAAACCTACACCTAAACTAAACCTGGCTTCGCTCACGTATTCGCATTTGTTTTTGGTTACCCTAATTTGTCAAAAATATATTCAAACGTATAAAATTCAATTTGATTACTATATATAATTCACACCTAAATGCAATATGTTTTGCTCGCGTTTTCTCTAGTGACATATACGCATTAGTTTTCCTTACTGCTAACTCGTGTGTAATGCATTGCAACGACGTCAAGAATTTACTTTTATTAAGTGATACGTTCATAATTAATCCGAACTAACCTTAAGACACTACGTCACTTTTACTTTCTCCCCCTCCCCTCCCCTATATGTAGTATTTGGAGAAAGTATTGTTTTCGTCCAAATTTTCGAATTTGAATTTTTAGTGGAATTATCTGTTTCGGTGCTCCCTGAACCCGAAAATATTTTTCGTGTAATTTTGTGTTGGTGCTTCCTGAACCCACAAAGGTGGTTTCTTGGCGATGTCTGTCCGTGTGTCTGTTAGGATGTGGTACAGAGCTTGAGACCATACCAACGGTCCGATTTTGACGAAATTCGGTATGTAGTTGTAGTTCTGGAAAATCTCCAGGTATTTTTTCAAATTTTGGATTTTAAGGGGTTTTCCCCCCCCCCCCCCCCTAAAAATGGCGAAAAAACGAGAAAATTTTAAATTTCTCAAAAACGGCTCAAAGGATTTTGATAAAATTTGGCTTATTTGTAGCCCTTAATATACCCTACCATATTCAAGAAACCTCATCTTTCTAAAAGTTCTTGTTTAGGTAATAAAAATAACTTATTTTTGGGGGTTTTTGGCCAAAAAGGGGGTTGTTTTTCAAAAAAATTCAAAACCTTTTTTCGTGCATCTATGCAGGCCTAACTGACATGTTTGGTGCAAATTTGTTTGAAATTGATCGAATAGTTTTAATAATAATAATATTTATTAGTTTCTCTCCTACTTTAATGTGTCCCCTCCCCCTCCTATTTTTATGCAGTTGTGAATCACAGTGAATCTGTTTAATAATTTAAATATGTTTGTGAGAAAGTATGTGACAGTTCCTGGTACAGTTTATTTTATTCGTACGCTATTTCTGTTGCATGATGGGCGATTAACGCCATCATCACTGTATTGTCTTGTGCTTTCATGGAATCGGTTTAAGGGGGCGCTTACCCTGCCGCCATATTGAATCTGATTCCCATAAGAGCAATGCTACAGAATAAGTCATTTTTTTCCGTTAATTCGTGGAGTAAATTTAAAATTTTGGTTTCATTTTGAAGTACTATCATATGCGGATGTTGATTGCCGAATACATTTTCAAAATCCGTGTTATTGTTTTCATAAACGTATGATATAAATAGTAAAAAATAGTAAACTTTATTAATTTTTTACTCAGTTGCAAAAAGAGATATTGCAAAAATCCTTAGCAATAAACACCCACAATCTATTTTACTTTAAGAAAAAAAATACAGCTTTTGTTTTTTGACAAAAACAACACAAAAATATGCTTAATAGTGAAGGTATGTTTTGGTTATTTAACATTGAAATTGGTACCCAACTTCGCCGTTTTGAATGTAGAGAGCCGAGCCTTAATTGTTTCTTTCATTTTTGTGGTTTTAAATAATATTTGAATTGTTTTTGTGTTTTCTGATCGTTTTTGATATGGATGTTATCAACAGAGAGGTGTATTCTTCCTAAAAGTTATTTTGATTTCCTACGATTAACGTTTGCGGTATTTCTGCTTCACTGATCAGGCCTTGGCAATAAAGCATCAATACTCTCGGAAAATAATACACAGACAGTAAAAGTTTTATCGAAATCAGATAAGTAGATCTAGTTAAACTGCCACAAACATTTCCCCTTCGTAAATACAGTCCAAACACTTACCGAACGTGCGAAGATTCAATTACGAAGAATCACAAAATTATACGGTTATACCAATAATAAAGTAAGGACAGCTCAAATGGCTGTATTTAGACCACAGTTCATGTAAATGACAGGTAATTTTCACCTGAATAGTTTATCCCGGTAGGTTTAGTATTTTAAAGCCTTCTGCTGTTCTAGTTGGGCGAAATTACATTCCCATGGTAATATTAGATAAGTTAATTACCCGGCTCAATTTATCGCTCGTTTTCAGTAATTACTTTTAATTGCAGACGCAGTATACAACCGGTTTGATGATACATTTGTAATTTACAGCGTAAGTAACGGGTTAATTAATTTTAAACGAACAGGTTGGATCGACGTACTGTTGTGAAATACAGGTATGGATATGTATTTTATTATCACTCGGTGACTTTGGGTTGATAAAATTTTCAGATTGTGAGACAAAATTAATCGGGGATGAATCATCTAATTTACAGGGTGGGTGAAAAGTTTGAGAACGGTTTAATATTTCGTATAATAAGGAAAATTTGAAGGTAGATGTGATCGAGGAACCTACTCTATGTAAAAATACTATTAACATTTTATTAAGTTGTAAAACATGTGGTACACCATTTTGAATGTAACTTTTCTACTTTATTGGAAAGTGATACATCATTTAAATGTAGAACTTTAAGACAAAATCAATGGTGAAAACCGCACATCCATATCTCAACCCGTTCTGAAGATATTTGTATTTATTTACATTGAATCATCGTTATATCTCAAAGGTGTTTTTGTCGTTAAGCGATATCTCCATTATTTCTTCATCAACATTAATTATTCAAACATAATTTTAAAGCTTATGTTTCCCGCTATTGACGAAAAATAGACAAACAGCTTAAAATGCATGTTTTCGTTACAAAAATGTATTAAAAAAAACTTTTATATTATACTTCAAATGGTTCCTAATGAAAGGCGCAATCTATTAACAATCTGTTTAACTAGCATTACAATTCTACAGCTGTTTACATTCTAAGATTCTGTATAGAAACTGTAATTTATAAACCAACGTAAATAAATGAACTTAATTAACTGAATTAAATCAACGTGTTAAATCTGGTAAGTGTAGGAATAACTTGCGAAATATTCGCACGGCTCATATTAAAAGTTATTAAAAATCTGCATCGGGTGTTTGGTGTGGTGACGGAGTGTCTGAAGCGTTTGTAACTCAAAAGGGTTTAAGGCAGGGATGTCTACTTAGTCCGTTATTGTTTTCACTTTTTATAAATGATATTGAGGAAATTTTGGGAGGTGGTTGTGTTTTTGGGGAACGTCGCGTACGAGTTTTAATGTATGCCGACGACATTGTGTTGGTGGCTCCTACATCGGTAACCTTACAACAGATGATTGATAATTTGCAGGTATATTGCGAAACGTGGAACTTAAATGTTAATTTAAATAAGTCGAAAATAATGGTCTTCAGAAAAGGAGGTAGGTTGGGGGTGAAGGATAAATGGTTTTATAAAGGATGTGAAATTGAATGCGTCAATAATTATAAGTATTTAGGAGTAACTTTGACTCCAACACTCTCTTTGCAGACGCATCTCTCCCGGAAATTGACGGCTGCTAAAGCGACAGTTTGCGGAACGTGGAGTAGCTTAATGGTGAACAAACGTATTCCTTTGAAAGCGAAATGGTCGTGCTTTAACGCGGTACAGAGAGCGATCATTTGTTACGCAGCTCAAGTATGGGGCTATAGACAATATGAACGCGTGGAGCAGCTTTTAAAGTTCTTTGTCAAACGTCTTTTTCAGATGCCCGAAAATACACCCAATTATGTTTTGTATTTGGAGTTCAATTTGGATAGGTTGTTTTGTTTTACTTTGAGCCTGCATATAAAGTATATTTTAAAAGTATTAAAGTTGCCTTGCGATAGGCTGCCTAATTTGTTTGCTAGGGAAATAATAAACGCCAATTTGTTTTGGTATAAAGAATGGAACATAATGGCGAATACGTACTCTGTATCTTTTACCCAGGGTCTCAATGGGACAAAAGAATGGAAATGTCAAATGTTTGGATTAGTGGAAGCGATAAGACTTCGACATAAACAAGAAAATATTCAGGCTCGTGCTAGGTCTACGTCTCATACTATTTACAAATCTTTAAATATAAATAACAACTCTTATCTAGATAATGATGTTTGGATAGTACGTAATGTAATTAAATGTAGAGCAGAACTCCTGTATTTGAACGGCAGGCCTTGGGTGGAGGGGATAAATCACAACTGTTCGCTCTGTAATTTGAAAGCTAAAGAAGACAGTTTCCATTTTTTAGCGATTTGTCCGATCTTGGGAACAATTAGGAAACGGTATTTTGGGAAATTAGAGTTGAGTTGGGAGGAGTTACTTAACCAGCTAAACGGGGAAAATTGGAAGTATCTTGCTCTTTACGTGCAACAGGCTTGGCAATATAGATGGGAATTAATCCGCGAATTTAATTATTAACGTTATGTATTTATATGTGTATTTGTTTTCATGTCTTTGTTTCTCCCCCTCAATCATTTGTTTATATTATTTATGTTGTTGTATGTCTTTATCTTAAAAATGTAGTAGACATAAGAATAATGTGAGATGTTACCAACCTGGCAGACGGTTATAAAAAACCAGTGCCATTTAATGCAGGCATGTATACTTTTTTTGTACATTTCGAATTACAAATAAAGCATTGTTATTATTATTTATTATTATATTATTATTATTCGCACGGCTCAGCTAGTATCATTTAATGTAAAAATGGAATAAAGTGCATAAACTTCTTACCGATAAAATTTTAATGTCGAATAAAATTAAACATTATCAAAAAGCCAAACCATAAGGTATTAACTTAATGTACATTAATTTTAACAGTAATGAACGAAAATAATAATAATAAATTTAAAATAAATTACATTAAAAATCCCTACCTATGAAAATTCAATTTTCAAATACTCACGGAAAAAGCAACACCAAACTAAATTATTATTATTTTTGTTCGTTATTGTTGAAATTTATGGGAACTGAGTTACCATCAACGGTGCGACTATGTTACCATAGTAACTCTTCCTGTACTAACCAGTGCAATCAACTTTCTGGCGTTGTGTTTTTTTTTTTTACGTATAAAGTAAACTAAACTTATAAAACATTAATTTCGGATCTCTTTCTGGAATCAATTTTATACTAAAATCTTTGACATATATAATATAATTTACATTGCTCCATATGCTGAACGTGATTAAAATGAGTATATTTCGTTAATATAATCACAGTATTTATTGGGCATTTAAATATTTGCTATGGTAATTAATATAAACTGAGAAGTCGTTCTCCCACTACGCACCTGAGCTACTATCTATCAGTGCGATTATGACACCTCAGTTGTACCATAGATCATAATAATAATAAAATAGATCATGCATGCATACGGGGGCTGTGTGCCGAAAAAAGGGTTGTCGGGAAAGTAGTGCATGATCGCGCCGCGAGGTAGCTCTAGGGAGAAATCATCGGTAGCATTGGTGCTTCACGCCGCTTCTGCCGTTTCCCCAATAGATAGCGCCACTATCGTCGAATTTCCAGTGGATTGAAATAATGCATTGGATCGGAGTTCTATTAGGTTATCCAAATACAATGGTTGTTCTAACCACTGCAATTACCTTCTTCGGCATTTGAGGATTTTTTAAATGTGTATAAAATAAATGTACAAACAATTAATTTCATAATTCTTCCTCGAATCAAGAAAAACTTATTTCATACCAAAATCCTCCATATCCTACAACTGGTTTTAATTATTGAAGCTGATTAATATAATCAGAAGTTTCATAGTGCATTTAAATGGTTGCTAAGTATTTAATATAAACTATGAACTCGTTCTCCCACTACGCAGCTGAGGTACTCACTATCGGCGTGACTATGTTGCTCTTAACTCGTAACTCTTCTTCTACTAACTACTGCAATCAACTATTCCGGCGTTTACATTTAACAAATATGTATAAAGTTGTTGTATGGAAACAAAATTGTGCACTTAAATGACCTAATATGAGATCAAATATATCAGTTGTATTATTATAGCAGATAGTTCCAAAATTGCTTAGTTATGTCATATTCTCTTAAAGGAAGCAAGCGTTGATTAAACCAGCTTATTTCCAAGACAGGTATTCTACTGTTTGTACAACTGAATGTAAACTATTCACGAATCTACTGTAAGCTTCTTTGCAATATCCTAACAATTGTAAATCCTCTTCAGGAATACATCCTTTATGCTAACAATGTCGCAGGAGTTAACCTTGATATAGTCACAATGCTCCTTAGTAACGGATATGGTGTTTTGGATTTTAGCAAATCGTTGGTAATGAGCAAAAGTGCTAAAAAGTTTAGCTCACGAAATTCTGAAAGATTTCTTTTAGAAAACGCTAATAACATTACCTAATTGCACAGAGAGAATGTAAACTGTATGTTAAAATCTTTATTTTCCTTCGAATATGTCTTTAAGTATTTTTAAATTTAGGCTCTTTTGGAATGTTCAAATAAAGAAGCATTTAATCACAAAAGCAAATAGAGTAAAATTACAACAGAACATTATTGAAAATAAACGGTATCAGGAAACTGACACATACTTTCCCCCTCAATATAGGAACTTGAAAACAAAATACTCTACCTTTTCATCAGCAGAATAATAATTCAAAATACCAATTTTTTTTTATTTTTAAGAGTAATTTTCCCATAAAAATCCCTAAAATAACGGAAAAACCAACTTTTCTCAAAAACGGCTCGAACGATTTTGATTAAAATTTTATAGTTTATAGTAGGCCTACTTTAGGTCCCTAATAAACTATAAAATGTTAATAATTTTTTTAATTTAATCGTTATTTTTCCGTTATTTTAAGGGTTTTTATGGGAAAATTACCCTTAAAAATAAAAATTCACAAAAATGTAAAAATTGCCTGGAGATACCGTGGATTAGTACCTCCATAACAAATTTCATTAAAATCGGACGACTGGTTTAAGCTCTAGGTCTGATAACATCCACACACATACACACACACAGACACCAAACCCCCCACACACACAGACATCACTCCGAAAACCACTTTTTTAGGTTCAGGGGGACCCAAAACGGATATTTCCACCAAAAACTCAAACTCGAAAATTTTCACGAATACAATACTTTCTCCGTGTACTATGGTATAGCGGGAGAAAGTAAAAAGAATCTGTACATATAAATAAAATTTAAGCGTCTGTCTGTGGTTTCGAAATAAATACTTTTTTCTAAGCTCATGTGGTTATTCGCATTTTACTAAAACATTAACACGCATATAAATAAAAATTGAGCTTGACTTGTGAGAAGATATACTTGATAGAATAAACTTTGAACGCAAAATCTCACTGCAATACGTTTATCAACTCAAACGCGTTTCAACGACACGAGCTACAATAGTCAAACTATAAATCGTCAGTTATAGTTCAATTATTGCAGCTCGAGCATCTCTGAAGATGACGACTTTGTCGTTGAAACGCGTTTGAGTTAATGAACGTACTAGCTGAGAGATGTTTGTGTTCAAAGTTTTTTCTAACAAATTAACACGCATTTTTTATTTTTTGTCTGTTTTTCTTTTCGTTTGTTTGTCCGTGCTAATCTCCGGAACGGCTGCACCAATTTTGACGTAACTTTCATTCGCACGTAAAGGACTTTTCAGAGATGAATCCAGGCTACTTTTTATCCCGGAAATATTTAGGGTTCCTTTTGAAAAATTAAAAAAATATAAAAACTGTTGACAAAATTAGGGGTGTTGCAAAACGGACATACGCGACCGTTATACTTAAACCAACCGATTTGGATCAAAATCTTATGGGTCGGCTCTAGCTGTCGGCCATGTTGGCTGACACTCCATATGACCAATGTTAAATTAAAATCCAAATTTTTCCTTTATTTTTGATCGGATAATTATGAACGATATGTCATTTTAAAGCTACGGCCAATATGCATGCAAATGGCTTTTCCAAAACTATTCCAAAAACATTTTGTTTAATTAACAATTAACAATTTAAAACATTGATTTTTAATGTTTTTTTATGTTGTCACTATTAATTATAGCGAAAACTACCAAGCCATTCGCATGAAGAATTTCGTCCCCAAGAGATTGATATTTTTTTTAAACGAAATTTGAACAATTGCGGTTTTTAAATGGATTTAGGCTGAGCAATGTCCGTGTAACCTACCGCCGCTATAGGGTGATTTTAAATATTTTTTTACGTTGTAACTATTAATTATAGCGAAAAATTACCAAGCCATTCGGATGAAGAATTTTGTCCCCAAGAGTTTGGTAATTTAAAAAAAACGCTATTTGAACAATTGCGGGTTTTAAATGGATTTAGGATGAGCAATGTCCGCATAACCTACCCCCGCTACGCTGGAGTCGCAGGTTGCTTTCTGTTTTACTAGAGCCGACCCTTAACACTTTGACAAGACCGTCCGTGTTTTAGTTTATTGTATACGATGGTTTAACCGTTAAATATACCAGGTGTCCCACGAAGAGGTCCCTATTTTTGAATTGATATGACAGACGTATAGAGCGCGCTACAGACTTGAAATTCTACAGTCGTGACTAACACATATGTAAAAGAAATACCCCTGAGTATCAGTTAATTCTGACTGATCCAAACAAAATGGCGGAAAAACAAAAAAACATTATGCTAATGTGGCCAAAGCAGTTTTGGACCAAAATCTTCCTAACCGTTGGATAGGTCTTGGCAGCAGCTTCATGGACTGGCCCCCAAGGACTCCAGACTTGACTGTTTGTGACTTTTTTCTGTTTGTCTTTTTGAAGGAGAAATTTTACTGTCATAACATTGCGACAGACGATGAACTAATGAGGTTGATCGAAGAGGAACTGTTGTTGATATACCTCGAGAGTTGTTCAGCAATGCGTATTGACTGTTTTCTATTTCGTTGTCATCAGTGCATTGCGATCGATGGACATCAGTTTGAATAAGGTTTATGGATCAAATAGATTTAATTTATTTATGAGTTACTTATATCTTTAATTCCCTAACGTTGTTTAGTACTTAGTAACATCGTTAAAATTCAATAATTATGTTGTAACACTTAAGCAAATAAAACTATTTTAACGAAAAGGTACTATTTCTTTGATATCCCGCCATTTTGTCCTAATGTGTCAGAATTAACTGATACTCAGGTGTATTTCTTTTACATATGTGTATGTTAGGACTGTTGAGTTTCAGGTTTGTAGAGTGTTCGGTGCATCTAATATATTAATTCAAAAATAGGGACCTCTTCATGGAACACCCGGACAGTATGCAATAATGTGAAATGTTTTAATAGATGTTAAATACACCTGAAAACCTGATTTGCAGTTTTTAAGTTCGTTCGGGAGTTATGAGTGACAAACCGGCGGAAAACGGGATTTTAAGCGTTTATTGGTGAATAGCTAATCATTTTTCGAAGGCCTAAAAGATATACATAGATCGATTTGAGCGAAAATCGCTGTGCGTTTTTGGGCCAAGGAACTCGGGTCTGAAGTCGTTTTCTTATTGCGTGTAATGGTAAGAAGCCCTATTTACCCGATAGTCCTTTTACTTATTTAATCACGTCTGCGAGCGAAGCTGCAGGTACCAGCTAGTCACAAATAATTTGAAGAAAAATAAATACAAACGTTTTTGAGGGAAATTTGGTCACCAAATGCACACTATACAGGGTGTATCAGAGCGGGTGGCCGGCTTGTATAGCATTGAAACGAGAATACTTAGACATTTAGTTTAAACAAACTGATAACCCCCTATTTCGACCCCAAGGAATTCATAAAAATGCCCCAAAAGGTTATTTTTTTGGGGTGGGGGTTGGTTTTTGGGAAATTTTCAAATGTAAAGGTAGGTCGTGTTGTACCTCATTTTAAAGGTCTCGATACACTGATCATTAAAACAAATTTTTTCATTTATCTTGCACCGTCAATACAGGGTGGCCCGGAACTGCATAAAAACTTAAATTTACATTTTAAATCTGACATAATTTTTTTTAACAGCTACAATTTTTTAAGTACATTGACAAAGATGTGACCTTTCAAACAATACCTAATTTTGGTAGGTTTTCTCACATTTTTTAGCAGGTTTGCTCACATTCTAAGCAACAGCAAAACCCGCACTGAACCTTTAATAGACTTTGACCGGGTGCAGTAAAGGTAGATTAAACAATGCCTCAAGTTTGAACAATACACCAGGAATACTCATGAATGAACATCTAATTCAGTGATCCTTATCTTTTCGTTACCAGTCAAATTCTTCATTCCTTTTTGGGGGCGCTTCCATCGCTACTGTGGTATTATTATTAAAATTTGTTCATATTTCTTTGTTACAAATGTTATTACAGTATTATTTTATGTTAGCTTAAATTTTGTTATGATTTAATGTTGACAACTAAAACCCGGATGTTTAAAAGAGAAAACAATATTTTTTTGTAAATTTTAAGCCAATAGAGAAATGGAAAAAGTTCAAATATGAAAAATGTTGATAATTGTAAGGGCTTCAAATAGATATGTAAGGCGACCCACATTGCAATTTGAAAATTTTGAGATATTGACTTTTTAAACTTCTAAAAGTTGTAAATTTTGAAACCTGCTGAAAATATGAAAAAACCTACCAAAATTAGGTATTGTTTGAAAGGTCACATCTTTGTCAATTTACTTTAAAAGTTGTAGCTGTTAAAAAAACATTTTTATGTCAGATGTAAAAAGATATGTAAACTTAAGCTTTTATGATGTTTCGGGCCACCCTATATTGACGGTGCAAGATAAATGAAAAAAAATGTTTTTATGATTAGTGTACCGAGACTTTTAAAATGAGGTACAACACGACCTACCTTTACATTTCAAAATTTCGCAAAAACCAATCCTCACCCCCAAAAAATACCATTTTGGGGCATTTTAGAGGGTTGAAAATATTTTTCCTGAATTCCTTGGGGTTGAAATAGGGGGTTATCAGTTTAAACTAAATGTCTAAGTATACTCGTTTCAATGCTATACAAGCCGGCCACGCGCTTTGATACACCATGTATAAATAAAACGCATACAGGAAACCAGTAACAATTAACATGTTAAAGAACGGTTGCGTTTATCGGCATATTATTTATGTTATAAGTTAAGATTTTGTCATTTAAGTTTTTTTAACGTTTCTACTACATGCTAATCATATTAATCTCGTTTGTTAAATAATTTACACTTCATTAATTTACTAGTTTCCTCATTATCCACTACCTACCTTGTTCTACTTTTCCGTGAATAATTAAATACTTGTTAAGAAACTTGACACCAGCTGTCGCCCTGTCTGAACGTGTTATAACATGTCAGCGTTTCGATCGACCGCAACACTCGCAGTTCGTTAACGCCTACACAATGCATGTTTATAAAATACCGATTAAATCTACATGTCCTCGCCAAATTGAAAACAAATTGTTAAACCTGTAATAACCTCTTTTTAGCGAATTTTCATAGGAAAAATGAACTATTGCAGTGGCCCTTATGGTGAGACCCAAGGTCGGGAGTAGCAAATGAGCACCGATCATGGTCCCCAGAACACGTTTTGGGGTGTCATTAAAATTCATATATATATATGTATATATATATGTATATATTGCAACGACGCACGAGTTGCACGACGCTGGGGGAGGAAGTTTGTTTTCCTTTTGTCCCCGCGTTGCGACGTCAACCCTGCAACGACAGACCTTTTTTATGACGTTCGGGAGCCACCTCTGCAATGTAGCCCCGACGCTTGTCTGTCTGTAGGATTTCCCTACTTTGTTACAGAATAAAGAGATTATATCAC
>JAGFPH010004183.1:21379-31918 GCA_018207615.1 Philaenus spumarius
TGGTTTTGAAACTATCAATGCAAACAAAACTTTTGCTTATTACTCCTGGAATTATAGACTTCGTTCTCATTATTATGGGTTTGGAACTACCAATGTAAACAAAACCTTTATTTATTAGTCCCTTAATTATAGATTTTGTTCCCATTATTATCGATTTAAAACGATCAATATAAAAAACCTTTGTTTATTAGTCCTTTAATTTTAGATTTAGTTCTCATTATTATGGGTTTGAAACTATCAATGTAAACAAAAAACCGTTTTATTCCCATTATTATGGTTTTGACACTTCAATGTAAACAAAGCTTTGTTTATTAGTCCCTTTAGTTATAGATTTTATTCCTATTATTATGGTTTTGAAACTTTCAATGTAAACAAACCCTTCTTTTATAAGTCCTTTAATTATAGCTTTCATCTTGTTTCATAAGCGTAATTTGTAATAAAATAAATTTATAATAATGTGTCTTTATATATATATTATTAATCTTTTTTATTTTAAGATATTTCTATTTACAAAGCAGTTTTTATGTTAAAAAACCATTATATTGCAGTCGAACATATTTTGCAAGTAAAAATATAAATAAATAGTTTACAGCAGAATTGGACGATTATGTTTAAATTCAATGAGAATGGGACTTTAATAGACATTTTGTTTGGGAAAGCTATAAAAAGAATGTACAAAGTTTTTGTTGAATCTACAAAACTACTTCGTTCTTTGGCCGGGTTTTATCAATAGTCTACTTTTGACCTTTTTTCAACAAATTTTTTTTAACATTATGTACAGTATATTCAAACACAACGAAAGCTACATATACATAAATAAGCCAATTAGCAATGTAAGACTTTGCAAATAATTACTGAAGCTATATACTCAAGAAGTAAACGAACATAAATTTATTTAAATAATGTTGATGTGTAAAACATTAGTTGTATTTAAAACAAACGTGCAAGTAACTTTTAGAGTCGACGAGGGTCAAAATTATTTTCTAATTAAAACAAGTCTAGGAGCGATATAATAAAACAAAAACAACATACAGGAATAATGTTTCACAATTTACATTTTGCGGAATAAGTTAACAGAAGTTAGCAACTGTCAAACAAATAAACCCTTTTCTGAACATATGTTTTTGTGTTTATAAAACATAAATGTAATAGTCTTACAAATACGGTGTAAACGATTTGTGAGCTCATACTTAATATGAATATTACATAAAATTAGACGCCAAAGTATTGCATCAGAATAGCAGTTAGATAAATACATTGTAAATGGTCAACTATTTTTTTTAGAATATGTTAAAGGTTGCTTATAGAGGAATGAGATATAACTACGAATGATTTAAATTAGTATATGTGTTTATACTTTGATTTCTATCAATAAATATCAACTACAACAGGCAATTTAATTGAAATCTTTAAAAATCAGTGTTATGAAAAAGCAAGTACTGATTGGTAAAGAATAGCAGACCGAGTGAAGCGAGGACTTCGTTTTAGCTAGACCGTTCGGCATTTCGTCTGTGTGTCTGTCTGTCTGTCTCACGATTACGGCCAAACGCCTTGACCGATTGTGATGATTTTTTACATGAATGTTCCTTATTCCTAGGCCGAGCGATGTGTATATACGGGTTTTTCCATATTTAATTTTTAACCCCTTACATAAAATAAAAATGGCGGACGCACTGTTTCTCTCAGTGTAAGTCTTTTTCCAAAGCCAGTTCGTGGCTTAACCGTAAGTCGAATTTAAAAACTAATAATATTTTGCGGGTAGCAAATTTGATTTTCCGTAACTTTAACGGTAAATTTTTTGTAGATAAAGGTTCAAAGAATTCATATATGCCAGTAAAACAATGATTGAAGTAAAATTAACAAAGTTATTAGCTCAAGAAACAAGCATGTTCAGTAACGAAAGGAAAAGGTTCTACTTTAAGCCTACATAAAAAGTAGTAAACTTTTTTGTAATTTTTTTCATAAATGTAAAAAGGTTCGTAATTTAGTTCTAAATAGAACTGTAGACCTATCTTGGATAGTAATTTAGGAATACTATATCCTTTGCCAAAAAATGACATATTATTATAAGAAAGTGTGGAGAATAAATCAAAGAATTGAACTGTGTACTTGTAAATTATTATTGCAAAAAGTATTTGACTTAGCTTTACTTGAATTAAAACAAAACGAGATGAAACAAATGAAACCTCGCGGCGATAAAGACATACAAAAAATTACCGTTGGACAGCGTGGGAAGTGTTGATACATGGCTTGAGATCACTATCACGAGGCTTTAACATCTTTTGTTTTCATTATTTCTAATATTGGAAAGTTATATGGAACTGTAAATACATTGTTAAGCTTTAGTTATATTAACCTAAATAAAACACAATGCCCTCTAAAAGAAAATCTTTAGCAGTTAAAGCTCAAGAAAAGGAAAAAACGAGAACTAGAAACCCCGGAATCGCGGGAATTGCAAAATAATGTTTCACTGGCTAAACCTTGTGTTTACTTCCTTACTGGCACACTATTTAACCTAAGCTCAAAACCACATTTGTTATTTCAACGAGCGAGGTCTACTGTTCACAGTTAAATTCTCGCCAATAAAGAAAAGGCAACATTGAACTTGTCGATTTAGGTGGCGTTGCACTTAGAGACTTTTCTGCACTAAAAATTCAATGAAACAATACAAAATAGAATTAAATATGTTGTTTTCATCTATCAACGGAAATCATAATTCGTAAAATACGGAAATATTTAAGTGTAGTTCTTAAAAACTTTAAAATTATTGCCAGGGTCGGCCCTAGTTATTTTTCAAGTGTAAGAAAACCACTTTTTGGCGCCCCTCTTCTTCCCCCTACCCCCTACATAACTCAACTAACCAAACAGAGCATTTTTATCAAATTGTAATTTTGATCCAATTTGAAAGGTAACTTATTACAACGCACAAACCTTACAAACAAGAATTATAATTACATTACAATTTACAGGTTATCATAATGATATTCAACTGCAATCAAATTACAAAAATCGTGTATACAAACTAAGAATACTGTAATTAAAAGTAGATTTTTCTGGCATTTACTTTTGAAAACCCCTTAAGTAGCAAGTCAGGTTCATTTCATTTAACAATTAATTCTCAACTGCCAATGTTGCCAGCCCGCTCAAGTGTTCCTGACTTAAAGTTGAGCGTAAATATGTTCTTATGAGTGTTTACTTTTAGAAGCTTATTTCCCAGCTGGCACCTGAGACTGGGAGAGTCTAAAATGTTGGGGAAAGTGTCTATGTAGGCACGCTTGGTTATGAAGGATAATGCTTGGTTTATTCAGGCTGACTTCTTGGAGGCAGGACCATACCCACCGCTTAAAATGGTTTCAAGTCGTTCACATGATTTCCTCAACTCTTGAGTCACTGAACCTCTTCTCCAGGCCAGCTTTATTATACATGAATTTGAAACTTGCACTGCATGTGTTCCATGAGGACAAATCTCTCATATAAAGAGGCTATTGCTCTGTCAAGCACAACGAAAAAGAAGTTTACATTAAATTAATCTTGACCAGAGCGCACAGTTTCGTCTTGCGTAGGGTTCTCAATCCCGGAATCCCGGTCACTTTTGGGTACTTAGTAATCCCGGGATTAGTGTATCTCAATCCCGGGATTGACGGGATTGCAAAAACAATGTGATTTTTATTGCAAAAATCGCCTTTAAAAACTTATTCGTGAAAATAAAATGTCAAAGTTTATTTAATTATTTAATGTCATAAATTATAGTAAAGTATCTCATTTTCTATAAATTTACATCCTTTAGGAGGAATTGAAGACCTGGATTTAGTAACTCGCCGTATGTTCGACCGCGTCTTCGAATTGACTCCAGCCCACCAATAGAACGAGAAAATAAAGTCGTCGAAATGGGAATGTTACTAAATCCAGGTGTTTAATAAAACTAAATCGAAATGTTTACTAAATCCAACAGTGGCAACTCCTTTCCTGGAATACACCATAACCGGAAACCGGAGCAGCACTGAATTGTCTCCTTATCGCTCAGAGCTTCCGCTGCGCTTTATTCTCACGAATCATCCCTTCGATATATTTATTTTTAAACTTCCTGATTCCTGAATCTGGTCACCAATATTTTCAGTTGCTATTGGGGTTCCGTGCTGTTATTACCGTGGGAGTCGCGATCGCGAAGTTAACCTAGTCGAAAAGTTGTGCCGACTGCCGACGTCGTATTCGGCAAAATAACAGTTTAAAAATACATAATGTTCCCCAGATTAAACTAGTTTTAGAAACTATGTAGTAGTTTGTTTTGAATGCGAATAAAACTTGTATTAACGTTGTCATTACACAGCTGTATATGCTAAATTTTTTAGAAAAAAGGAATCCCGGGATCCCGGGATTGTCTTCAGTCAATCCCGAAATCCCGGGATTGAAATTTTAGTCCGGGATTGCGCCTCATATTTCTCTTGTATAGGCTATTTAAGTTTATATAATAATTTCGGTTGGTTGATTTTAATTGGCAACACTGCAACCGACGAAATGAAAACTAACTTTTTTATGCCAAATAGTTTGTGCAGTTAGTTTTGTTTTCTCTTGTCGTAAACTATATTCACAAAGTTTACCGCTGATGCCCGTAGTTCGCTTATACCTCGGTTCGCCCCTGATTATGACTACACACTACTCTACCCAAAACTCTACATAAACAAACACCAAACTACGAGGATGCGTCGAAAAAATGTCAGTTACTAAATTCCGTTAAGTTGGAGGATAACCGCCAAACGCAAAAAGTATTAAATATTTGATATAATTATTCCACTAATTCTTCTGAATATATTTTAATACAATTACCCGTGGTCAGGTAGTGTTGTTCCACGGTTCTGGAGTTTTGAGATACAGCGAAGTATTTAACTTTCTAGTGAGAAATGGAATGAGACCATAAAGTTCTAGCTCTAAAGTTTGGTATTTTTCTAGCTGAGAGAGTTATTGTACACGTGTAGAATTCTTTGATGGTGAAAAAGTCAACAGTTTTTTATAATTTAAGAATGTTTGTCATGATACAGATTCTCCAACATACTAGTGAAGTATAAAATAGCTCATTGAATAATACAGAGTAGGCTACATGCAAAGTGGGAATAAAATGTTCACTCGCTTTGGATAAAAAAGTAAGCGTTGATAAAATTTTCTTAATTTTTGATTAGAACTGTTAACTAATGGAGGAGTAAGTTATTACTACTATTGATTTATAACTAGTAAATTGCTTATTAGTTGACTTCAAATTATAATCAAAATAAACGGTAGCAGGAACTGGCACATAATTTCTCACAAACATAATATTTAAATTATTAAACAGATTCACTGTGACTTCATAATTGTACGTAGGGTAGGAGAGGTGATTTATTAAAGTAGGAGATTAACTAATAAATATTATTATTATTATTATCTGGAGAGAAAACTATTCGATCGATTTCGAACAAATTTGCACCAAACACGTCAATTAGGCCCGTATAGATGCACGAAAAAAGGTTTTGAAAGTTTTTGATAAACAACCCCCTCTATGACCAAAAAAACCCCAAAAATCATTATTATTATTAGCTAAACGAGAATTTTTAGAAATATGCGTGTTTTTGCATTTGTTAGGGTACATTAAAGGCTACAAATAAGCAAAATTTTATCAAAATCGTTAGAGCCGTTTTTTTTATAAAAAAAATGATAAGTGATTTTTTGGGTTTTTTTTTGCCGAAAAGGGGGTTGTTTTTCAAAATTATTCAATACAGATTTTCGTGCATCTATATAGGCCTAACTGACGTGTTTGGTGCAAATTTTTTCGAAATCGATCGAATAGTTTTCTCTATAGATAATAATAATAATATTTATTAGTTAATCTCCTACTTTAATAAATCACCTCTCCTATACCCTACCTCCAATTATGAAGTCACAGTGAATCTGTTTAATAATTTAAATATGTTTGTGAGAAAGGATGTGCCAGTTCCTGGATTTGTTTGAAATCGATCGGATACTTGTCGCTCTAGCTTTGTATACATACAGACATACAGACAGACATTTTGTAAGAACCACTTTTTTTGGACTCAGGAAGTCCCAAAACGGATATTTCCACAGAAATCTCAACATCGATTTTTTTGCGATCACTATACTTTCTCTATAGTACTATAGTATAGTGAGAAAGTAATACGAATCTTGTCTTCCTGTTGCACTTTACCCAACGAACACTCTTGGCATCAGGCAGAGTTTAGTATTTTGTTGATTAATCATAGTAGGCCATGGGCGCCCATGCCTATGGGCAGAGGGGGTCACTGCCCCTCCAGCTCCCAGGGAAATTAAAATATGTATATTATTAATTATAGTCAGATATTTTTCTTCAAAGAGATTAACACTAAAATATGTTTTAAATGTTATGTGCCGTTAGATTTTAAATATACTTATTTTATTTTTTACAAGAGTTCAAGCATGACCTGCTGGGTCACTACTTGGTGCGGCCTCTAGGGGTGTTATAGGTCTTTGTGTATTCACTGACGGTGAAAGGTACAAACTCAATGCTGTGTGGGTTAATATTTCACCTGAACAGCCAAATTGGCTTACCAAATTTTAAGTTTTCTTGGGGAGGTCAAAAATATCCCTGGACTCCTTTTGCCAAAGTAGGGGAGGATGCTCCTTAACACGTTCACTGCTACGCAAATTTCGTATTTCTCATGCTAGGACCTGACCTTTTATTTTTATATTTATAGCCTAAATGAGTAGAAATTACTTTATGTTTTATTTTTGAACCTTTCTACGTAAAAATCACTAATATTTTAAAGTGGACGCACATGTCGTCTATAGCATATAGGCCTAAAATTGGCGTGCGAAGCACGCAATGTTATGTGTATTTAAAATACTCCCAATAAGGGGGTTGGCGTGCGAAGCACGCAATGCAATTTGTATTGAAAATACTCCCGGTATAGGGGTTGACGTGAGAAGCACGCATGCATTGTGTATTGAAAATTCTCCCAATACAGAGGTTGGCATGCGAAGCACGCAATGCATTGTATATTGAAAATACTAAGATACTGCTAACACGGAGGTTGGCGTGCGAAGCACGCAATGCACTGTGTATTGAAAATACTCCCAATATGGGGGTTGGCGTGCAATGCATTGTGCGTCGGCCGCTTGTCATAGTGTTCAGTGTCAAGCTCACATGTGCGTCCTTAGCAGTGAACGTGTTGAGCCCCATACCCCGGTCTAGCCCCCCTAGAAAATATCATATGGGCGCCCATGTAGTAGGCTATACTACTACAGTACAGTACGATTTTTTTAACCGTGCCCTCGGCCACGATTGTACTAACCAGAATGATAACGTTAGAAATCGCTCTGTCTACTCTAGTTTTCTCGACGAAAACTGAGCCGAGTGGCGTGAAACAGCGAAAACCGAGCTTCAATAACACTGTCATTTAATACACTTAGCAGCGATGTAAAATTATGAAACTTTCACGGATACGCAGATAAGAACCATACGACTCTTATGACGTAAAAGAAAATCAATTACAAAACCTATTTTATATTTTTAAAATCAATATTACAACAATGTACATTAATAATGACATGAAATTTTCACGCCGCTGGAAAGTTTTTTATTTGTTGGTCAGAGACAAAGTGTTAGCGAGAAAGTTTTAGATAAAGGTCCAAATTAAATATTTTATTTGAAACATTTTTTCGTTTGACTTACGGTTTGCTCGGTACAGCGGTATAATGTGTGCGTTTCAATTAAAACTACACCTGGCCGGGGAAGTAGCCGGAGTAGGCCTACTTGGTATCTGACATTTACCTTAACCACACCACAGTATTATTATTCGAATATTCGAACAAGATAGAAGTAGTCTGTGACTCATTCAAGTAGTTTTTATTTCAATAATTTTATTCGAATAATTATTCAATCATTTTTGTTTATTCGAAGTTTGTGGAACTGCCTTTACAATCCCTCCCCGCTACACCGCTAGCCCACCGCGTGCTAGCCGAGCCGAGGGCACGGTTAAAAAATCGTACTGTACACAGTACAGTAGAAGGTATACTAGTACAGAATGTGAATTCCGGTTTTAACAGTTTTACTACTCAGAACTTTTTACCACAGAACTTGTTGGAATTTAAAAGTAAATTTATCCAAATCAAAAGTAATGGTTTTGAGGAAGGGCGCTAAGTTTCCAGTTATAAAGAAAATTTAACGTTTGGTAACAAACCAATCGAAATTGTAAATAGGTAGTATAGATCTAACCCCAAATTTACAGTTTGAAAGCCATCACACTGGATAGTCGACGCTGGAAGGCTTAGGTGAAAACAAATTCTACTCATATATTTCCTGAAACAGCAGCTATTCAGCGCCTTCGTGAGTAGACCAATTTCTCAAATTGTTGGTTGAAACCCTAAAATATATAACACTATCTTTGGAAATTCGCTGATTTTACGTCAGCGGTTCAGCTGCGTGATCGAATTATTTATTTTGAAATTTTAAAAAATAGTTTCATATTGGCACGTCAGGGGAACCGTAGAATACCTTCATACAAAGTCCTAAAACCTCCTCCTTCTTCTACCACCCGTTCTGAAAATTTTGGTTTGGACACATGCTATATATTCAAACAATAATTTCAAACTATTTCTCATGATATATTTTTGGTGTAATTAGCAGCACACATTTAATAAAGAACAAAACACCAACATAATATGTTCCGTAAAATATGGAGTACTAAATTTAATACGATACCTAAATAAAAACAACAAATTTAATTTCAATATTTTTGTTATAGCTGTTGACAATGGAATCCATTTTAGTTTCAGATTTCCCAGACTGAATATTACTTGTAATAAGACGTATCTAAATGTAAATTCTTAGCCTACAACCTTCTTCCCTCTTATTGTTTCCTGATATTATAATACAATTCAGCTAGGTACGAGGATGAATGTAATTTGATACTTGCAACAGTAAGATAACGACTGTTCTAAATCCTTCATTCTTACTCCAACAAAATGTTTACACATGATGTTTCTAGCTTCCAAGAATGCAATATTATAATAAATGGATTATTAATTACCTTATTTCACCGTCAAGCACTCTATCGGATTACCGGTTTCTGTGGTTCATGCCACCATCGTCAGATCAATCTCAAATAAAGTATTTCATTCCACTGTTTTTGTGGAACACGTCGTTATAAACCACACTCAATTACAATTCTGATACACAATTACAAACAGAATTCTGATGATGGCGGCATGAAACATCGAAACTGGTAATCCTACAGGATGTATTTAGAGTGTTTGAATTAAGGTAATTAATTACCCATTGAAATATTTACAAAAGCCCTGATTCACAAAGTTGCTAATCTCAATAATATAATGTCCTGTGAAGTTGGCCGTTTTAAATAAAAGTTACATAACAAATGGAAGCTATAATACATTATAAAATGTATATAAATACCACCTTTTATCACCAATATATTCATTTATACAAATTTAAAGAAGAGGTCCAATTCGTTTAGCTTCGGAAACATTCGTACATCTTCGTATAACATTTAACATACATTCTAATATTGATTTCTTCATTATAATATTAATAACTTCTAAATCATTTGATATATCAATATGAAATAAAAAGCAATTATAAGGCATCATTTGTGTCTTTATTTTTATATGTAATCTATATATATAAAAGCGAAATACCACTCAATCACTCACTGACTCACTCATCAAGATTTCTCAAAAACTACCGAACGGATTGAAATTAAATTTGGTATGTAGCTTCCTCTAGGGCCATAGGTGCTCACTAAGAAGGGTATGAACAATTTCGAAATTTTAGGAGGGGTTTGGGGGTATAAACATTACTAAAATCATAATTTCAGATCTTTTATTATTATGACAATAGTGCTTTTATTATTTAAGATCTATATATATAAAAGCCACTTACTGACTGAACACTTAAAAAGAATACAATATTAAAAATAATATCAAAATATTAACCTTACATGGTGAAAACATACCGAATTATAGTAATAATAACCTTACAACAATTACTTTAAAAAGACTGAAAATACCAACCACCACGGGCAACGCCGTACGGGTCAGCTAGTCTATATATGTAAAAGCGAAATACCACTCACTCACTCACTCACTCATTGACTCACTCATCACGATTTCTCAAAAACTACCGAACGGATTGAAATGAAATTTGGTATGTAGGGCCATAGGTACTCACTAAGAAAGCGTTTGAAAAATTTCGAAATTTTAGGGTGGGGTTTGGGGGGATCAAAGTTATTAAATCACGATTTCTTCAAAACTACCGAACGGATTGGAATGAAATTTGGTATGTAGCTTCCTCTAGGGCCATAAGTGTTCACTAAAAAAGGGTTTTAAAAAATTGAAAATTTTAGGGGGGTTTAGGGGGTAAAAATTACTAAATCACGATTTCTCAAAAATTACCGAACAGATTGGAATGAAATTTGGTATGCAGCTTCCTCTAGGGCCATAGGTGGTCACTAAGAAAGGGTATGAAAAATTTCGAAATTTTAGGAGGGGTTTGGGGGG
>JAGFPH010004183.1:46225-77197 GCA_018207615.1 Philaenus spumarius
TTAAACTTTAATACTCATTGTTTAGCTTTAGAAATACTTTAATTAATTAACATTAATTAATTTATGTTAATAGTACTCAATAGTAGTAGTAGTAATTTGGCCAATTACTCCAGAAACAAGGACTACTATTGACATAAATTAAGGTATGTTGATTACACTTTAAAGTAGTTTTATTTAATTGCATTACATACTAAATTATTACTAAATTATATACTAGGCATAAACATAGTTTTATAGGCTTGTTTACATTACAATTATCTCATATTAGTAGGCCTACGTAGTTACTTAATAAACACAAATTAAACTTTAATACTCATTGTTTAGCTTTAGAAATACTTTAATTAATCAACATACCTTAATTTATGTTAATAGTACTCAATAGTAGTAGTAGTAATTTTGCCAATTACTCCAGAAACAAGGACTAATATTGACTTAAATTAAGGTATGTTCATTACACTTTAAAGTGGTTTTATTTAATTGCATTACGTACTAAATTATTACTAAATTATATACTATGCATAAACATAGTTTTATAGGCTTGTTTACATTACAATTATCTCATACTAGCAGTTACATAATAAGCCCAAATTACGAGATCGTACCCAAAAGAAACCGACTATAGGCCATCGCAAAACCAAGGCATAGCCCGGTACTACAAAAACCCACTACCCAATGGCATTAGTTCGGTATCTTTTGGCTAAGTCCTCGTATGCTTTGTTTAGTTTTGTTTATTTCTCACAGATAGACCATTTAAAAAAGGAAACCACCTTCAAAAGTATTGAGAGAAAAATCTACTACAACTAAAGTTTCAATTTATTCACTCACGGTTTTCTAATTAACGTATTCATACACTAATTGAGTGTTATTAATAGGAAGCTTATTTCTTCTTGTTGTCCTATTTGCTAAATATCCGCACATTATTTCAAGCAAGAAGACAAATACACTAACATGTATTCCAATTGCCCAAACTAAAAATGCTCCTTGAAGATCCTTTTCTTTTAAAGGCTTTGGTCCAACCGGATTCTCCGTTTCCTCCAACGTTGCGCTTTTTGATAAATTATAAGCCATATCAGACTCTAATTTGGCAAGTAATCCTGACTCGAGTGCGCTCTGAATAACAGTTTTCAAATAATCTAACAAAATGTGCCCTTTACTTGTCATTACAGTCACTTGATAATAATACTGACCTTGAGTAATTGTATGAAATTTTAGGCGATAAACTGCTTTTAAAAATTCAGTGTTTCTTTTATCACCATACAAAGATACGTTTTTATAGGCAGACATGTGTATCATTATTTGTAAAATATTGTCGCAGGGGATGTACCGTTTCAAATCGATATTTTTAGAATATAACAAAGCACTTTTGTACAAATCTGTTTTCAAACAAATTTTCAAATCGGATTTATGTAATTCTTCAGAAGTTGCAATACGTTTCTCAGTTTCTGGGTTGACCATTTTTGTATACACGCTCGATTGATATAATATCGTTAAGTTCATAGTCAAGAAAGCCCAACAAATAATAATAAACAACAAACATGTCGATTTAGGTGGCGTTGGCAACGAGGCTTTTAAAGCTGTACTGAAAAATGCCATGAAACAAAACGAAAAAGAATTAAATATTTGGTGTTCTTCTGCCTTTCTAGCTTTCAGTTTGTAAAATATAAAAAATATAATCGTAGTACCTAAAAACGTTGCAAATATTACTGCCCATAACTCAATCGGAAACGCGTTGATGATGATTTTCCACATAGGTAAATGTATCGGATAAGGTACAAAACACGAGAAAGCATCGAAAGAATGCCACCGACTAAAATCTGTGGTCAAAAGTAACTTTGGAGTTGGAGGTATACCGCCAAATGAAAAATGTACCAAATAATTGATACAATCGTTCACTAAATCCACAGGCCACTTGGTGAAGGTAACCGTGGCCGGATTGTAATGGTCCGGAGTCTTAATATCCAACGTAATATTGTATTTTGTAGTGAGAAACATGATCAGGCCATACTCTATCCCTGAGGTATACTCTGTGATGTTTGTTTTTGCATTTTTCTCGTCTATAGTGTAAGGTGCCATGGGAACCGTATTTGCTGTCATCGTGTACGCGTGGAAATTCTTTGGAGGTGAAAATGTAAACAATTTAATTTTTGAAATATTAAGACTGTTTGTGATGGTCCGGATTCTCAAATCACCAACATCATGAATCTTCTTACAAAGTCTTTCTGGAGAATACGGTGAAGATGTTATTAGTTTAGAAGTGTTACTTCTGTTAAAGTCCGTAATAAGCAAAGTAATATTAAATACATTTATTTGTCATAGGCTGTTTAATATATCTATTGATAACTGCTCATCGTTAATAATACTTTCTTCCGAAGGTAGAATTGCAAAGATAAAAGATCCTCTAGGGTTCCAAGACGAACTGTACCGTCTTAGCATATTCCATTTGGAAGTAATTTCATTTAAAACCATTTTCCGCTTTATGTAGACTATATATATAATAAGATGTTTTGATCATTGGTGATGGTGATAACATGTCTTTGTTACAGTTAGAAGTAAATATTTGGAACCTACGTAATAAATGATCCAATATTAGGAAATCTGAATACGTTTTAAAATCTCGCATTTGATTGTTCTCGGGAAATAATAAATGTAAAATCTTATTTTCTTCGAAATAATTGTCCGCGATTTGCTGTATGACGTGATTTATTTTTAAGATCCTAGAGTCTTGCTCAACATGGCTTGGAAACAATTTGGTCGAGCTGAAGTTTATACAATGAAGTATGCATATCAACGAAGCGAGGGTCAATATCGTCTGCATTTCTGAAAAAAACCAAATTAAAACCAATGGTTTACTTATGTTTTAGGTCTAAATCCCATATGAAATTTTAAAGTATAAATGATATTCATTGGATATTGTGTATTGTATATGTACTTAAAATTAGTACATATCATTCTTACAAAATCATCTACAAAACGCATCGTCACAGTTAGAATTTGTTGTAAAATTTGGAGAATCTTAATCAGATCTGTGTACGTTTTATTCATTATTTTAGAGAACCCGAAATCTGGAAAAATATATCATCTGCTTTAGTGCTTTTGGTTTTTTGTGCATACATGTGATTAGTAAATAGTAATTTTTCCTAAAACTATTTCTTTGTGAAAAGGGGTAGAAGTATTGTGTAAATACAATGGCTAATAAGAAGAAGATTGGATCTCGACGTTTATCATATAAACGAAAGAAAGTAGGTAAATCTTCAATTGAAGTCCAAGATGTAGCATCTACACCTAAACCTGTTGAACAGAAAGACATACCTAGCCTACCTTCTAGCTCCAAGGTAAAATTTAACCAGAACTTTGACTACTATGACAATAAAAATGACTCTCTTCGCTTTGAAATAATTGACTTGGACTATCCAGAACAAATGTTACGAGAAATTGCAGTATGTTAGTTTTGTCACCGCCATTTGTACATAAATAAGAAGTCGATTGTAGGCTTAGCGACCAAAATATGTGTATTTTGCAAAAACTGTGACATTTTATGACTTGAATCTTAGGCTTACTTTAGACCTCCGAACAATTGGTAAAGGTCGTGTAAGTGCTCAAAGTCTGTGTGTGGCATCTTAAATTTACAGACTCCACCACAATCTTAGAAAGCCTAATGTTCTAATTTCAGATCAATGTGTGAAAAGTCAATGAAGTGTGCAGTTGAGGAAGCAGTAGCTGCAAATAATGGTTCAAGGAATTTATGCGTAACATTGGACGGCTCGTGGCAGAAGAGAGACCACACCTGGTTAAACGTCATAGTTTCTCTTACATCGGTGGATACCGGTAAGGTTTTGGATATTTGTGCCCTATCTAAATATTGTAAACGTAGACCGGAAAATGGTCATGAAGATGGCTGCAAAGCTAATTACCTAGGTACGAGAGGGGGGATGGAAATCGATGGTGCGATCCAACTGTTTGAACGTTCCGTACCTAAGTACAATGTAATGTAAACTGAGTATTTGGTTGAAGGAGATTCGAAGGCTTGTCAGACAGTTTGTGAGGCCCAGCCTTATGGCCAAAATGTGTATATAGACAAACTAGAGTGTATAGGCCTTATTCAAAAACGTATGGGGACACGACATTTCAAACAGAACAATGAAAAGTGTAGTGATAGTAAACCCCTCAAAGGTAAAGGCCGTTTGACTGGTGAAAGGATTAAAAAACTTCAGATCTTTTACGGATTAGCTATTATTAGAAATACCAAGAGTGTCAAAGACATGCAGCAATCAATATGGGCTACATATTTGCATATTTCCATATACAGTCCACGAATGAAAAACCAACACATGAACTTTGCTCCCAAGACCTGGTGTAAATTCCATAAAGCTGAAATGAAAAACTCTGAATATGACCATAAAAATCACTTCCACATACCTGAGGTTATTATGTTAGCAATCAAGCTTGTTTTTAAATCGTTAGCTGGCAGTTCTGTGAAAAATGTTTGAAGGGAAAGATTTTTTTGTATATCTAGTTCCTTTCACGAACTTATTAAGAAATATTAATTTTTAACAAAAATAGTCTATATTTAAATATGAAATATAAGAAAAAAATCATGCAAAGAAAATATAACGTTTTTTGTTTTTTGGATAATTTAGAAAAACATGTGTAAGAAAATACATACTTGAATTATCTTAAAAATAAAAAAAAAATAGGGTTTTATCTTTAACCGTTAATGAGATATGTGTCATTTAGTTAACAATGTCGGTATATGGGATTTCGAGTCCCCTCAAATGGTTGTGACAAAAACTAATCGAAATTTAATGGTTTTATTTTATCGCTTATAATTTGAATAGCCATTAGTGCTTTTTCAGCGTAGGTGTCCATTGCATGATTAAGTAAAACGTGTTATTTTTTAAAAGTTTTATTTTTGTAAAATAATGTTTCTACTTCACGCTTTTATTATTTTGAATGTTTATTATTGTAATAAATATAGTTATAGATAAAAATGGAATACATTTCATCTATGTAACTACTGACATCGATTATTCTATCTCATTATATAATTAATTTTGACAAGCGTTTTAGTTCTGTATTGACAGTACATTTTACTAGCTTGAATTATATATTATAGAACTGACAAAGAAAACAAAACCTTCTTAGTGGAATCACTATCTAGCTTTAAATAACAATAATGATGGTAATAGTTTACTTACAAAACTCACCTGACTTGAAATAACCATCCAGTCTTTACGATTGAAATGAAGTAACTTCTCAAACGTTTGTCAATATACAAAACAATAATGCAAATTGGAAAGCGACGATTGTAATATAAGCCATATCTAACGAGCTTTTAATAATAAAATGGCGTTTGCGTTATAGATTTAGGTAATGTTTTATCACCCGCCAAAAAGTGATTTTCTAAAGTAATATTGTAGTAATTTATGTTAGAATACCGAATGGTTGTACTTAAGCAGCCTCACATGAAACCCTATTCTAACTAACAGAAATGCACAGGCTTAAAAATTGTGTGATTTGGAGACAACAAATGTTTTATCACAAGTCCAATGTTTATTTTTAAACATTTTGAGTTGCCTACCACAGCAGGTGCTGGGGGGGGGGGGGGGGGTTAAGGTTGAAAGTTAGTAAAAGTAACTTAGTTATTAATCTTCAAAGACATTGCTAAAGTTTCATCTTTCTATTTTAAACTGTTAAAAATTTGCGGGAGATATCCAATAGTTTTGGAGAAAAAAATTTCGGCCGCCATTTCGGATAGGGTTTTTGTACTTGACTTTGCTTGTTATCATAGTATATTTCATTACTAGGACCGAAAGTGACGCTTTTTGATACGAACTCAAGTTTAACAGCGAAGATGTGCGAAGATCGAAAAGCTACTTTTTTCAAGTGTGATGAACTATGCTTTTCATCACACTGTGATTAATATATTAATAATAAATGTAATATATATTTTTTCTAAATAATCTATCGTTTATCAGTAACATTAAAGTACAACATAGTTTACGTTTACAGCACTAACTAAATTATTGAGATCAGCTGATTTTAATATCAACAGCGATACAAATAAATACCTTCCTTAATTCTAAGAATTTATATGCCTACACTGGATTCCACGTTCACCGTGCAGTATAGGTCTTATAGTCCAGTCAAATTGTGTTTTTCGCAAGAAAGTTTTGGGGTAGTTTTGGTTTCTTCCATTTTATATGTTTTTTGGAGTGCTGAATCCGAATCTGAGGTTTGCCTACAAAATTTCGAGACGCATCATTGAAAAAAATGCAAAATTATGTAAAAATCATGAGTTTTGGCGGATTTTTGCTTTTAATTCGAAAACGATCAACTTTTCGTAAATAACCTTCCTATTAAAAAAGAATTTACATAAAATTTACTACAAATTTCATCCCATAAGTAATTTTCTCCGACGAACCGTTCAGGCTCAAGCGCCAATTGAAAATTGGCGTATTTCGCCTGTCTCCGCAAAAACCCACATTTTCCACTCCAACACTTTAATTTAACATATTAAACGTTGTCAATTGGTGAATTCCTTCCTGTTCTCTGCATATACCTTATTTAGATCGTATATGTGAAGGTACAATTAATTTTTTTTCAAAAATTTAATATAAAAATGTTCAAGTTTAATGAAGTCCGAAATTTTACAAATTCAGTGTCCTGGCTGAGGTTCTTTGAAGGCGGCGGATCCTAGCCCAGGCGCGGGTTGTTCTACCGTAGGGACTTGTTCATCTGGAAATGAAATAGGTGGTATGAAAATAACAACTTTGACCCTATCTCAAGTAGAGATGAAAGCATGTTTTGTTGAAAATTCCAAAAACTAGGGGTGCTGATCTCATGCAAACACAAAATGATGATTTGAAAAACCCACAAGTTTAAAACTTACAATTACAAGTAATTTCTGGTTTACAATAAAAAAGGATTTATAATAACATTAGTTTTACAAGTAAAATTTTCAATTTACAAATCATCCGATTTGTCAAAACGAATGAGAAGCTGTGTTTTTAGGTTAGGCCTACATTTTAACATGCGGTAGTTTACGATTATTACCAGTAAACATATAAGCCCATTTCTTTTTAACCCTCCAAATAGTAGCAAAAATAAGGGTGTTATAAGTTTAACGTGTTTATCTGTCGGTGGCATCGCAGCTCCCAAATGGATAAACCAATTTTGATTTAGTTTTTTTTTTAATTTGTCTTACGGGAGAATAGACATGCTACACCATTACAGGGAACATTACGTTTATTGTCGTGCGGGTTGCGTCAATTAGGGGTTGTCGTGAACGAGCATTGCATGGGAGTTGATGTTTTTTAGTTGGCTAGTGTCGCTGAGACTGTCGTACGGATAACATGGCTTACGGGCGCTCTGTACTGCACGGTGAACGTGGAATCTAGTGTAGGCATTGATTTTAAGTAAAAGTTTATCTTGTCTTCGCTGTTTTATTCTGCCCTTATTTTATCGCTTTCAACCGAGAATAACCGCAAACATTACATTACAATAAATACATTGTTTAGGTTTACTAAATTAATTGGAACAGCTGATATCAAATCATCGCGTAATATTAATAGACACAATTTTAATACCCTACTACCGATACTTTTACATGGATAAACGTACTGATGTACTTTTTTTAAACATAAATTTATTTATTTTACTTAATATTTGTAAATAGTATCAAAATGTAGTTTTTATTGTTACTCATGTTTTTTTCTTTGTTAAAATCGTTATTATATCTAATAAATTAATAAGACGACATTTCAAAACATAATTATTATAGATAGCGCTACCGGTGATATAATTTATAACTAATTTAGAGGTCGGCAAAATGCTATTTTCAATACTCAAAGCTGATACTGAAAGTGACTATTTTCGGTACAGTGTGATGTAAAAATGTTTGTGATTTAAGGACACAAAAATTATGTGTCACAAGCCATATGTTAACATTTAAAACTTTTAAGTTGCCCCACAGGACCCTTCTGGGGGGAAGTTGATGGTCTTGAAAGTTTGTAAAAGTAGTTACTAATCATCCAATGGCATTTCCAAATGTCATCTTTCTACTTTCCGTTGTTTAAACGTCTATACTTTTAGAACAACTCCGCTATAAATAAAACTGAATATCCAATGGCCTATTTGAAATCTAAGAATCAGTGGTATAATTGAGTCAGAGGGCTCTGCTCCTCATAGACATTGCAAAAAGTATAAACATAGATAAAAGATATTCCACACAGATGTTCAAATGAATCAATAAGGGTGAAATGTGTTTGAATGAATAACAACCAAACTGATACATTGGACAGCTTGGAAGTATGTTTAGTCTTCAAGACCGAAGTAGTCTTGACGGCGTTATCTCGGTTGTAACTAGTTATACGTTTTAGCATGGCAGTGGGCTTACTGGATAGGCTGTTCTGTGAACATATTTGACGGACGTATTCGATTAACGTGAACGATTCGTTTAAAGAATATATTTTCAACATTGGTGATATTGGGTTATGATGATCATTTTGTTGTCATTTCACAGTGAAATTAATTATCTATTCTGATGAAGTCAAAGACGTTCACGCGAAGAAACCGCGGACACTTTAATTAGTTTTGTGAAATAAACTATTATTTACTACAGATATAGAATATATGCAGCAGTCTTTTGCGTAAATGTGTTTTATCTATTTTCTTGGACTTAATTCAAACACTCTTATTGTCTAGTTACGCAACTATTGAATACTCCATTTAAAAGTAATAACGATTTATTTTCCTTAAAGCTAGTGTCACTGAACACAATTTGACCGCAATTTATGCTAGAAGTGTCAATGTTCTTCATTATTTCAACACAAAACCCACAAAGTTAATTTAGTTAAGTTCACACAAAGCTTTTGTAACTGGCAAATTTGCTTCCAGTCTTGGAATATTCAGTTCTAAGGTGCGCTTGCCGTTGATTTGTGTGAACTACGAGCGAATGTTTTCCTGAACTGAAAATTGTATGTTACCTTGCTACAACGCTTTGTGTTACCTTGCTACAGTGCTTTGTTTACGGTACATCCAGTTTCAATAAAATGCCTATACCAATCAGTAACAGTCTGTCATAAAAGACAAACATCGTTGGTCAGTGTTCACGAGTAAAGAACAACGTTCTGCGTTTTCCACTGCGAGAATCTGGAGTTGCTAGAAAATCTGCAGATTACGGTGGAAAAAGAACAATTATTAAAGAACTACTTATGAACACAAATTTGAACGCAATTTATACTATTGTCAATGTTCTTCATTATTTCAACACAAAACCCATATAATTTAATTTAGCTAGGGTCACACAAAGCTTTTGTAACTGGTAAATTTGCCTCCAGAGTCTTGGAATATTCAGTTCTAAGGTGCACTTGCCTTTGATTTGTGTGAACTACGAACGAATGTTTGCCTGAACTGAAAATGGTATGTTACCTTGCTACAGCGCTTTGTGTGCGGTAAATCCAGTTTCAATAAAATGCTTATACCAATGAGGCCTTAAAAAGGCAAAAATCGTTGGTCAGTGTTCACGGGTAAAAAACAACGTGCTGCGTTTGCCACTACGAGTTGCTAGAAAATCTTCATCAGTGAGCTTCAAGACCTCATGTGAACGACATCTACAGGAAGGACCAGGACCAGCTACAGGACGCCTGCAGTTACTCCAGTATTGGTAATCGTGCTTCTTCTCACTTCGGTGAGTCAACAGCGGCAGACATACCCAGGGTGTCAATTAAGTCTGGGACCGGTTTTATATTTCGTATATAAGACAAATTTGAAGGTAGATGTGACTAATGAACCCACTCTATGTAAAAATACTATTTTATTCAGATATCAAAAAATTTATCCGAAATCTTGGATCAGCCATTTTGAATATAGCTTTGTTTTTTTTAACTTCCCGCTAAGAAATTGAAAATTTTCTAAAATCGGGAAGTTATTGGTTTCACCCCGTTTTTCAAAAATCGAGTATTCATCAGATCTCGACGTTTTAAGGTCCTAGGAATCTTCCCTGACCACTCCCGAGAGGGTGTTACCCTGTCTGTATGTGTGTGTGTGTGTATGTAAGTATGAGACCAGCTTATAACCTTTGAACGGCTTAACCGATTGGATCCTAACAAACGGCGTTCTAAAGAGTTCCATCAAACTTAGATTTCCTGAAAATTTCAACTAATTCGGACCGGTAGGTTCTGAGAAATTTAGAAAAAACTAAGAAATACAATTTTTTCAAATCAGGTTTTTTTGGAATAACTTTTAAACGGCTTTACCGATCAATTCCAAAATCTAATCAGCTTTTAACCTTGAAAAGCGACGTCGATCGCTACCAGTCCGGTCAAAATCGGTTAATTCGTTCGTGAGATATCGTGAACGAAAGAAAATCAAAAAAATGTTTTTTCTCAATTTCTCCGAAATTTTTCATCAGAAAAATTTTTGTTGTCAATTGTTTCCCTTTTTTTGGGAATTTTTGATTTTTTTTGGGGCCCTAACATAACCTAACATTATTTGGATTTTTTGTGTTTGAAGATTTTGGATTTTTTGGATTTTCGGATTTTTTAAGATTTTTGATTTTTGGGAATTTTTGAAGATTTTGGGAATTTTTGATTTTTGATTTTGTGGAATTTTGGGCCGCCACCTTTTTTTTGGCAGCCATCTTGTTTTGTAATAATTAATATTAAATTTAATTTAATTATTTGCTTTGAAAAAAGTTTGGGTGTCTCCGAGAGTCGAACCGGGTATCACCATGACCCGAGTTCACAACGTTAGAGAAGGAACTATCTTGTGAAGTATATATGTTTAACATCCGTCATCAACCTTGTATCAGATACAAGGTGTTATAGTGTCGTTGGGATATAGTATAAATTGCATTATAACAACCCGAACATTACCGATCGTTCCCGAGTAAATTCGAATCGGACTTACAAGAAATTAAGAGCTTTAAATGTTATAGTGTCGTTGGGATATAATATAAATTGCATCATATAATCCCGAACATTACCGATTGTCCCCGAATCCAACCGAATCGGACTTAGAAGAAATTAGGAGCTTTAAATGTTATAGTACCCTTGTAATATAGTATAAATTGCATTATATAATCCCGAACATTACCGATCGGTTTCTACTATTAAAATTGAAAACTTTTTATATATTATTATAAAAATATAAATTATAAGTAATATTTTAATATAATAAAAAATTTCAACTGCTTTGTAATTAAACTTAGCGGGAAGTTACAGGGATGGCCTTTAGGGTCAACCGTTTTCCAAATTTTTATTTAAACGATTCAACATACTGTCACCTAAACGGCGGCCCGATACACATTTTTCAAAGCACTACATACAATACACTAACATTAAACTCACCGGCTGGGGTCGGAGGATTACATCTATGGTGCCTAAGATTAGATGTACCCTGGTTTTTATTCCGATGGTGTACACCTGGAAACACTCCATACACGCGACGACGTCCTTACAGTACACTTTAGCCTCGAGACCGTCCAGTCCTGGAGGAGGTTTAGGTCCCAGTCTGACGTAACCGAACCTCTTCCACACGTCACTTACGTACCTCGATTTGAAAACCTCGCGTTCGTTCAGGTGGTTCTCTACGAAAGCCGCTTCGCGCTGTAGCATGTACCTCACTTCTTCCTTAGAGTACTGGACCGATACTATAGTGTCGAACACACCCATGTCGTGCTTGTGCTGTGCTTTGTCGTATATCTTTGTCAAAGTGTTATTGACATCGGGCCTAATTATGTTTTTCATGCCATTGACGAATCGCCTCTCCGATTGTTTGATCTCGCCAGGCCTGAACTATATTTGCCAAGCTAAAGGATTTGTTACGCAATTTCTGGAAAATTATGGAAGTTTTTTAAATTTCGATTGAACCCTTTTTGAGTTTTTTAATCTTTTCAAAATAAATCTGGATTAAAAGTGATTTCAATCTTATTAAATTAACTATTTGCAATAATCGAAAATAAAATTACACTAAGCTGTAATGGACAGGCGATGGTACAAAGTAAGCTATCTGTACTGCACATGTTTTTATTTGCATACTGAAAATTGTTCCTTCGAAAACCAAAACATTTACAAGATTAAAGAATAATAAAAAAACCGTTGAAACTATTCTGATAGATATCAATGTTGTAGGAAACATTTTTTTAAACCGGTTGTGTCGCAGTAGTTTTCTTTATGACCATCTTGTGTGTCACCTATTGGCGATTTTCCCCCGTAACTACGTTAAGGGTCTGCTCCAGTAAACGAGAAAGCAACCGGAAACGCAACCGCTTCTCACTGTATCCCTATCTAAACAGTGCAATTTCTTGCAGCTGAACGCTTTGACATTGCCTCATTTCAAACCATTTTATAAGTCTATCTTTTGTAATTGAGTGTTGAAAAAAAAACTGAATATTCTTTATAAAATTTCGGATCCGGCTTGCAAATTATTTTTCATTATTAATTTTTTATTGTGTTAGGGAAAAAATTCAAACTTTGTACTTACAAAATGTCAATTACATAAAAAATCAAAAGCATTTTAAAAAAATGTAAATTGCAAAACGAATGCGTATTGTGACTGTGCTTAAAATGAGACCTTGCAAACAATTTTATGATAAAAAAAACGAAATAAATTTTTTGAAATTTAACATTGCTCTTATGGGATAAAAACCCAAGATGGCCGCCACTACAGCAGGCTCCAGCAAAAGAGAAATCAACCGGCGACTCCAGCGCTTCACCCTACTGTATCCGAATAGTGGAGTTTTTTTTTAGGAAAATGTACGTAAGTACGAATCGCATGCTGAATAAAATGAATATTTTTCGATCTTACGTACATATGAACTGTTAATTAAAATTTTTTTAAACATGAGTGTAATTATTTCTAACATTTTATTCGAATTTGTTTGCACATATAAAACCTAGCGCATCCTGGCGTCCAAAAACCTCTATAGGTACATGTAGGTTATGTAACCTACCCAACGAATAAGCCATATTTGATATTGTTTATGTATTTTAGAAATAACAATAATAATTATAATCATTAGATCGTTTATATTAAATTTAAAGAAATGCAGAAACTGGTGAAAAGGTTTTCAGAACGGTTAATAACAGCACAAAAATAATGTTTCAGTTACGTTTGGTGTTTGAATAAAGAAATAAGTTGAAAATTATACCACCTGATACATTGTTAATGATTTATGTTTGTTAAATAGTATATAAACATCTGGAGTTAAAATTAATAAATTAACATCTGTTTGTAAAACATCTTTATTATATCTATAATGTATCTATTCGCCTATATGTACTTAGTGACTTCAAAGGTGGTATATAAAGAAGTTCAGGGTTTAAATTTTATGCTCATTTTCCCGAGTTTATGCGCATTTTTTCAGATTGCTCGTTTAATACGGTAAGATTTTTTATTGTGTAAGGAAAAATCAAACTTGCTACTTAAAAAATGTCGATTACATAACAAATGTACGCGCTTAGAAAAAAAAAAAAACGTAAAACGGTCGCGTAGTGTGATCGTGGTTAAAGTAAGAACTTGCAAACAATTTTATGATTAAAAAAAAAACCAAGTAAACGGTTTTAAATTTAACATTGCTCTTACGGGATAAAAATTAAAGATGGCCGACACGCCAATGTATAGTTAGTAGGTAACAAAATTCACCCCGATGTTTTACTGCTATCAAACGACTCGACTGATAATCATGTTTTCCGTCTTGTTTATAAACAAATATCTTTAAAGAAAATGTATAATTTACAATTTGTGACACCTACTAATTATAATTTACATGTTCATGAACGATTTCCTGCAAATTACAAAAGATTATCTTCAAAATTAGATGAAAGATAAGTTATATTGAAGACGACTGTATGGGACTGGTTCGTCATGGTATTGCACAGCCAATAAATCGAACTACTCCAACATTAACAAGACAAAATTTTCTAAGATTTAGGAGTAAAAATAAAATTTACGAAATCGATTTGGAAACAATTTTTTTAGGTCAAGCACTTTGAAATAAACATTTTTTGGCTCTTGAAATTGTTTCTAAAAACTCCTCCTTTTCGAGATATTAGCAACTTTATGTCGATTTATTTCAACACGTTTAGGGCCACCATTTTGTTTTGGGTGGTCCGATTTTAATTTTCTTTATGTAATTTTCCTAGTCTTAAATAGACCTTTAAAATGAGTTATCACATGACCATACTTCCCTTTTAAAAATTTTGAGTTGCTCCCAAAATACCCCATTTTTAGGGGACACTCAAAATTTCCGATTGCTTCAAAAGATACTTTGGGTTAAGTTAGTATCGTTCCCCAAAGGATATTTGTTTGTTTTAACAAACAGAAAAGTTAAAGGGGGAGGAAGTGACTTTATAACCACCCTGTATACACATTTACACACAAGTAGTACACATCAGAACATTTAAAAAAAATTCACTTTCATTCAGGATGGGCAGAAAAAAGAAAATCTGATTAAAACTACTGTACTTAAGAAATACATAATGCCTTATTTTGTGCTGTGGAATTTTTATGATTCGTTGTTTTATGTTTCACTGTTAGAGTTTTGTCAATTTTAAGTTTATGGTGCTTTCTGTTTTTGTTTTTTGTTAACTAATTCTAAGTTTTAAACGTTTTATTTCTGGACATCTATTATTAGTAGTGTCAATTATTTTTAGTGTTAGCTTTGTTCATTTTTTGTATTTTGTCCATTTCTGATTTTTAGATTCTAGGTACAATATATGCTTATAAGATCAGGCGATGATAAAGTGACAGACGGTTTCGCCTTTAACCCTAGACTATTAACCATATTTTTATACCGTTTACCACGAACCATTAGTAAATTTGATGACTATCTCAGTGCAATGCCTTTATGATTTATTTACTCTGTGCTGATGTTTTTGTGCCGCAGAAATTGCATTTACTTCTTTCTGTAAGTTCTATATACAAACTTTAATGCGTTTGTATATATTAATATGAAAATGATGTTCATGATACTATTAAAACAAAGGTGACAAACCGGCCATTGTAAAAAATATTTTTTTTTTTTAATCAAAACCATATTTAGTATGTAAATTAATTGAAAATTAACATTTTATAGTTTTCTAATAAAATATCACACGTGTACGACCGTACGTAGACTGCCTGAAGCAAGGCCATAGCCAGGGGGGGGGGGTCAGGACCGGGTATTTTAATTTAAACCTTTTTAACACGTTCACTGCTAAGGGCGCACATGTGAGCTTGACACTGAACAGTATGAGAAGCGGCCGACGCACAGTGCATTGCACATATACTATCTATCTCCCATATTGGAGATTATTTTCAATACGCAATGCATTGCGTGCTTCGCACGTCAACCCCCGTATTGGGAGTATAATACACAGAGCATTGCGTGCTTAGCACGCCAAACCCCGCATTGTTAGTATTTTCAATACACAATGCATTGCGTGCTTCGCACGTCAACCACCGTATTGGCAGTATAATACACAGAGCATTGCGTGCTTAGCACGCCAAATCCCGCATTGGGAGTATTTTCAATACACAATGCATTGAGTGCTTCGCACGCCAATCCTCGTATTGGGAGTATTTTCAATACACAGAGCATTGCGTGCTTCGTACGTCAACCCCCGTATTGGGAATATTTTCCATACACATAGCATTGCATGCTTCGCACGCCAACCCCAGTATTTTGAGTATTTTCAATACACAGTGCATTGCAGCTTATTCTTGAACTCTTGTAAAAAATGTAATAAGTATATGTAAAATCAAACGGCACATAACATTTAAAACACATTTTAGTGCTAATCTCTTTAAAAGAAAAATACCTGACTATAATTAATAATATACACATTTTAATTTCCCTGGAAGCTAGGATTGAGGGGGGCCGTGGCCCCCCTCTGCCTATAGGTATGGGCGC
The DNA here is from genome assembly GCA_018207615.1 of Philaenus spumarius. Taxonomy (NCBI): domain Eukaryota; kingdom Metazoa; phylum Arthropoda; class Insecta; order Hemiptera; family Aphrophoridae; genus Philaenus; species Philaenus spumarius. Next base: position 62,118 of record JAGFPH010004183.1, read on the forward strand.
TCATGACTTCGAGCCTTCGCTTCCACAAAGTTCAATCCGTCCTTTGAACCATCCGTCAGCGTAGAAAGTATTGAAAATGTTTCGATAATAGCCCAGTCAATAAAGGGAAAAAATAGGCCTTAGTGGGAAGTAATTAGAGAAAAGCTGAAATTTTGTCAGATGTTACAATAGTATAAGAGGAGTATTTACACAAAAGTCGCCGCCCCTCCCCCTCTTGCTTCCCCCCTACCCCCCCTTAAAGTTCACTTTTGAAAGATTTTTTATTTTGTCAATATCTAAGAGATAAAAAGCGATAGAGTAATTTTTATTTCGTTATAATATTCTCTATCAAAAATGTTCTTTGCGTTTAAGCTATAAAACAATTATTTACCGTGTATTTTTAAATTTAATGTTAAAATTTTAACTTTTCTATTACAATAATTACATGTTTAGCTATTTTTTATTAATATGAGACAAGTTATGAAAAAATGACTCAAATAAAACTTTTAGGGTATTTTGCAATCTTTATATTGATATAAGTTTTATAAATGTTAAGTGCAGACAGTTGACTTAATCGGCCTGGCAAAGGGAGATGGTGCGGCGCGGAGCGTACGAGTCCTCGAGGGCCGGATCAGCCCGTTGGCATATCAACGGTCAATCTGCAGTAAAGGCCTATTGTTTGGACTTTTATTTGTATAGCTGGTCTAATTATAGGTATTACAATGGTTAAATAGACGTAAACATTTATTTTATTTTTTCATTATTTATTTATTTTCTGGTATTTATTATTGCAGTGATAAACACACAATATGATTTCTTTTAGCCAAGTCAATAAAGGGGAAAAATAGGCCTTATTGGATATAATTAGTGAAAAGCTGAAATTTTGTTTATAAAATTGTTAATGTTCTTTATATTAGGAGAGCTAGTTTTAGTTTGGGGGATTATTTATAACCCTAAGTTATTAAGACCGTGCCATTATCCACCACCTATGGACCCGCCGCGCCGTGTCCCGTACTGGCTAAAGCCGGCACCGACAGGTGTCAAGCAGCAGAACATGTTTTGTTTACTGTCAAAACACCATCATGGACCATCCATTCATAACTCAAATTGCTATTTACAATATCTTAAAATTGTCTGGGATATATACAATACTGGCACATAAAAGTAGAGAGTTTCAGTTTTATATAAGGCCGGCCACTCACAGAATCAGACACGGTCAGTCACGTTTAGTCAGTTTGACTAATAGCAACTAAAACGGGGGGTTTAGCATGGGTGGTTATGGGGTCTCCACACACTGCATCGAACGAGACGAACAGACACAAACAGACATCTAAATATGTGTTTTCCTTGACTGACGCAGCTCCCTCAAAAGACACCTTTAGTCAAAAGCTATCAGCCAGTGTCCGTCAGAGCCACCTGCGCACAACCCCTCCTTGTCACTTGATTTTCTCAAATTCGTGTTTTGATTTTTAATCTTATCCTGGTTTTTTCCAAGATGTATTCTAACGTTTCGACTTTCATTCGACAGTAGTTTTCGATTTTTTTGGATGATTCTCAATTCCTTAATAAAGTCTACGAGGTTCCTCTTCCCGTTTATAGGGTGTACCCAAAGATCTCTGTTATTAGTGCCTTTTCAAAACAAATTAATCAAGTTACACATCATAATTATAGCTTCCTCTTCCTTCTATTCAAAGTTCGTTTCAAAGTTAGGTTAAAAACTTTCAATAAGCACTAAATGCAAACAATACAACAATCTGGTGGACAGAAGAACTGAAAATGGAGGGAGGCAATGACGCCCAGTGACTAAAACCCCCACACACAGGATCAGTCAATAACAGTCAAACAGACAGAAAAGACTAAAGGCGTCTTTGACTATGACTAACCGTGTCTGATTCTGTGTGTGGCCGGCCTAAGACAGTGGAAACATTCTTGCTACTGTTTTATTCCAATCCAGTTTAGTCTTGATCATCAATTATTTCATCTACATTATTAGAACTGTTATCTCATTAAAACCTTAAAACAATTAAGTTCTACTTTCGGACACCCACAATATTTAATACTAGATGTCTTACAGCTGCAAGACACGAGGTGCAGAAGGTCATCAGTTACAAAAGACTTAGTACTTAGTGTTGGTGTTACAGCTTTCCTGTAACCTCCATTTTCTTTCATCTTTTCCATCTTCCATCTCCAAAACTGTAGCATCCAATCTGTTACCAAGCCATGTCTGCACTTGAAAATAAACCCTGAACAAATGCTGATGAAGGGGGGATGCTCTGCAAGGTTGAAGTTTGACCTTAGATTAGATTTTTTTGCAATTTTTGCAAGTAACGAGCTTCATTGAAGTTCATGTGCTTTTTCTGTTAAGATAAAATTTTCCCCGTTTGTTTTCAGTTCTTTGGAATCATCTTGACGTAGAAACACCGATCTTGTGTTTGAGCTTCTTCTGACTTTTGTAAAATGTCCAATGATTTTATTTTTCCCAGATCAAAGAAAGAAGATGTTGTGTCACAACCTGTTATGGCATAAGCAAGCAGATTAAGCTTCCTTTTGTCATTCAACTTATGGATGATTTTGGAAATCCTGTAATACACTTTTCGTCCAGTTACTGGTTTTCAAAAGTAGATTGTTTGGTTCTCAGGCCCAAGCGCTACCAACAGTATTAATAAATTGGTGTATTAATAAATTGACAATAAACAAAACATGTTCTGCTGCTTGACACTTGCCGGTTTTAGCCAGTCCAATAATGGTGGGTCCATATTTGATGGAGTATGGAACGGTCCTAATAACTTAGGAGTAGGAATAATCCCCCGAATCAAAACTGGCTCTCCTAATATAAAGAACATTAACAATTTTATAAACAAAATGTCAGCTTTTCACTAATTCTATCCAACAAAGGCCTATTTTTTCCCTTTATTGGCTTGGCTAAAAGAAATCATATTGTGTGTTTATCACTGCAATAATAAATACCAGAAAATAAATAAATAATAAAAAAATAAAATAAATGTTTACGTCTATTTTACCGTTGTAATACCCATAATTAATTAGACCAGCTATGCAAATAAAAGTCCAAACAATAGGCCTCTACTGCAGATTGACCGCTGATATGCCAACGGGCTGATCCGGCCCGCGAGGACTCGTACGCCCCGTGCCGCGCCATCTCCCTTTGCCAGGCCGATTAAGTCAACTGTCTGCACTTAACATTTATAAAACTTATATCAATATAAAGATTGCAAAATACCCTAAAAGTTTTATTTGTGCCATTTTTTCATAACTTGTCTCATATTAATATAAATTGCTAAACATGTAATTATTGTAATAGAAAAGTTAAAATTTTAACATTAAATTTAAAAATACACGGTAAATAATTGTTTTATAGCTTAAACGCAAAGAACATTTTTGATAGAGAATATTATAAAGATTACAATAACGAAATAAAAATTACTCTATCGCTTTTTATCTCTTAGATATTGACAAAATAAAAAATCTTTCAAAAGTGAACTTTAAGGGGGGGTAGGGGAAGCAGGCGGAGAGGGGGGGACTTTTCAGAAAATATTCCTTATATAATCAACAAACATCCATGAAAAAATCAGCTTTTCACTAATTAGTTCCCACTCAAACCCTTTATTGACTGGGCTATAACTTCTCAATGCGTCTTGTAACTTAACTAAATGATAAAATATTAAAAGTTCCCATAGATACGAGCGCTGTCTAAATGTGGTTTTGCGAATGTCTTGTTACCGGTAACATTTACAGAAAAAATATCTCTCATAAATTTTGTAGCTTGAACAATTTTCCAAAAAAATGACAAAATAATTTTATCCGTAATAGTGTCCGTCACGCTACAAAGCCGTAACGAAAAATTGTTTTTAACGGCACATACCGCACATACAACATACTGTATCTCCAAAACGCTTTTAGCGATCCAGTTGCAACTAGGGTTGAGTATCGATGGCCGATGTTTTCAAAACATCGATGTTTTCATGTAGATGATCGATGTTTTTTACATCCATGGAAATCAATCGGTAATTTTGCTACATCGATGATTTTCCCCGACTTCGATGTTTTTAAATATTTGCAGTATTTTGTCTGCATTTATTTCGTTAAATTAATCGTGAATTGACATACCGAGTTCGACATTAATTAAGAACAGAACCTTGTTTTCGATAAGAAGTCAACATCATATATAAATGCAATATTTACGTTTTGTATCAATTAGTTAATACGTTCACTGCTAAGGACGCACATGTGAGCTTTACACTGAACACAATGCATTGCACGCCAACCCCGGGGATATTGTTAGTATTTTCAATTCGCAATGAATTGCGTGCTTCGCATGCCAACCTTCGTATTGGGAGTATTTTCAATACACAGTGCATTGCGTGCTTCACACGCCAATTTTGAGCCTATGTGCTATGGACGCACATGTGCGTCCGCTTTAAAATATCAGTAATTATTACGTATAAAAATTCAAAAATAAAAAATAAAGTAATTTCTACTCATTTAAGTAGCAGTGAACGTGTTAACTCTGTTACTTTGATTGTTGTTGTTTCTTTCACCTCATTAATTATTGTCTTAGGCCTAAGTAAAGTTTTAACAACAATTTTATAAATAAATATCCAGCAACTAACTCTCTTTTTCAGAAATTTACAAAGTATATAGGTAATTTTATTCGGTAAGGCGTATGCCTTATAACTCAAAACTAAGAAGCGATGGAAATCAACCTTCTTTTAACTAAAAAAATTTTAAAAGGTTTTCTGAAGCGATCACTTTTTAATTATACATTGATGTTAGCGTTAAAATACATCGATGTTTTCAGGTCGATATAATTGTCACATCGATGGTTACTGCCTATTTTAACATCGATGTTTTAACCATCGATGTTCATCCCTAGTTGAACCTTAGCACGGTAAATTCCTGGTTTGAGAAATAACAATTAAAGGCTCGGCAAGAGTGAACTAATATTTCTGAGTTTGTTTAATTCATTATTCCACCTCCTTCAACTTTATAGTAAAAAATACATATTTATTAAAAAAAAAATAAGCAGTAAAAATATGCATTTAAGTGAGGCAGTACAGTATACAGGGTGTATCAGAGCGGGTGGCCGGCTTGTATAGCATTGAAACGAGTATACTTAGACATTTAGTTTAGACTGATAACCCCCTATTTCGACCCCAAGGAATTCAGGAAAAATGTTTTCAACGCTCTAAAGTGCCCCAAAAGGGTATTTTTTGGGGGTGGGGGTTGGTTTTTGTGAAATTTTCAAATGTAAAGCTAGGTCGTGTTGTACCTCATTTTAAAGGTCTCGGTACACTGATCATTAAAACAATTTTTTTCATTTATCTTGCACCGCCAATACAGGGTGGCCCGAAACATCATAAAAATTCAAGTTTACATATATTTTTACACCTGACATAAATTTTTTTAACAGCTACAATTTTTAAAGTATATTGGCAAAGATGTGACCTTTCAAACAATACCTAATTTTGGTAGGGTTTCTCACATTTTTAGCAGGTTTCAAAATTTACAAATTTTAGAAGTTTACAAAGTCAATATCTCAAAATTTTCAAATTGCAATGTGGGTCATCTTACATATCAAACTGAAGCCCTTATAATTGTCGACATTTTTCATATTTGAATTTTTTCATTTACTTATTGGCTTAACATTTACAGACAAATATTGTTTTTCTTAGAATTACTGAGTTTTGTGTACGTTATAAGTAGGCTTAAAAAATAACTGCTCACCGGTTAATTTCCTGTTTATGTTACCTTAAATTTTGTTATGATTTAATGTTGACAACTAAAACCCAGATTGACGGTGTAAGATAAATGATTTTTTTTTTTAATGATCAGTGTTCCGAGACCTTTAAAATGAGGTACAACACGACCTACCTTTACATTTGAAAATTTCCCAAAACCAACCCCCACCCCCAAAAAATACCCTTTTGGGGCATTTTAGAGGGTTGAAAATATTTTTCCTGAATTCCTTGGGGTCGAAATAGGGTGTTATCAGTTTAAACTAAATGTCTAAGTATACTCGTTTCAATGCTATACAAGCCGGCCACCCGCTCTGATACACCCTATTTATTATAACTCCACTGTATGATTTTGCGTAATATATAATTTGTAATAAGTTTTAACTTATTAACTCCGCAAAATTGTATTAATAAAACATACATTCAACCACCAACAAGACCGACAGCGCCGCCGTTGAACTTTGAAGGTTCAATGTAAATGGTATATTCCAACTATACTCTCCAGCTACACGTTACAAGCCTTGAATAAGTTCAACATTCATTAGCTGAACCGTTATGATTACTTCGATTACTTATATATGCCCGGATTCTCCGGGCGTCCAAAAATTAGAGATATAATATATATTATGTCAATACATGTAAGTAATGTGGAACAATCTAAATATTAAAATATAGTGTTAGACTATATACCACAAGTGCATACTGTCTAACAGTGAGATTGTTGTTTTGATAGTCAAATAACAACTAAATTCTTCATACTCTTGTAACATCGAACTATCAATATTTCACTTAAAACTGATTTTGAACTTTTCTATCATATTTAATCAAAGTTTTGTTTACGTTCAGATAAGAATTTTAATAAAAAAGACAAACAAACTTACATGATTTGTGTCCGTGCTTTGACAAAATACTCTACCTAGTTCATGTTACTTCAAAGCAGAACTAAGAGAATGCGCTCACGTCGCATGGCAAGGAGTTAAAAACTGGACACTTTAGAAAATAAATTGTCTTTAGAGGAAATCTTAGTACTGCAATGCATTACATATGCAAATATCACTTTACATAATTTAATCCTTGTACATAAAATTTATTTAATTATAAGACACAAATGAAAAAGATACAAAATGTTTAACTTTTTAGAGTTGAGTAAAAAGTTTTGCAGGAAAATTGTAAAACCAGTAAACATTTTGTACTGTATTTCGTTGTAAACTGTTCCCGTACAGATTTCGGGTTAGGTGTAAGCGAGTGATACGTTGATAAGTTGCGTTGAGCGTTGAGCCTGATTGCCGCTCACTTTGTGGAATATTTGCTGTAGTTAGTGTTAAAATAGCATCTCGCACACGTGCGTCTCTGCACATCCTTGTCTCAGTACTGATTTTTTCTCTGTAGTTTTATTTATTTTGGAGATTGAAGGGGTTCTGCTCTGATGATACTGTCAAACAAAGCGTTGGATTGGAAATGTATTTTCTCGTAACAAAGAGTTTGGGTCTGAAATAGTTGCTTTATAAATGTGGAATTCTTCAATTATGTTCATGGTTGGTCCTTTGGAGCATTTATTTAAAATTTGCAAATTATTTTGGATATTTGTGTAAGTATGACCGGTGTCTATTAAATGTTCAGCAAATTTTGATTGGTTTGTGTTGAGATTACGGTTGGGAATGTGCTCTTTGAAACGAGTTTTGAACGATCTCCCTGTTTGACCTATATAATGTTTTTCGCAGTTGTCACAAATGATGTTGTATATTCCACTAGCGTTGTAAGGACAAACCTCTTTATGTTTTGGTTTTATCGCTTTATCCAAATTGTTTTTTGTTTTAAAAAAATTACCAAATTGTTGAACAGGAAAACAGAAAACGATAACAAAATAAAAAGTAAAATTTTGCACGTTCATACATTTTACCCTCGTATCGTAAATAGTTCAGACATACAATTCAATATACAAGAAAGGGATTCGCTTAACAAAGGCTTAAAATACAACATTAGGCCTAAACAAATAAACCAGAAACAAGCCTTATTCAGCATCGAGGCAGCAACCAAAGATTGCCACTACGCAAACAAAACCTTACCAGATGTTTGATTAGTGACCAGTCAGAGATACGAGGGATTGGGAATACAAAAGTAAACAAACCTAACCCACACAACGAATATCGTGTAGCTAATAACATAGCTGAGTAGGTGTCGTCGCACAATGTAGTCATTACCAAAGCGGATAAAGGCAACACTGTAGTAAAATGAATAAACTGGACTACACGGAAAAAACCGAACAATTTTTGAGGGACAATAGCATAACCATAGGACTTATACAAATTATATTGACAACTAGAGGCACGGCCCCCTGCTCGCTTCGCTCGCCAACCCCTACTTGACATATGGTGATGACAATGCAAACCGCAAAATCCCTAATTTTGTTCATAATTTTTTCATTAAAAAAAAATGTATAGGAATTTTTACGGAAGTGATGATTGATTAGGACAGAGTCACTTGAATTTAAGTTGGGTGGTGGGGGTAGCTGTGACCTGTACATAATCTAAGACAGAGATCGAAATAGGCACGCAATATTCCTAACATTTATTCAGCAAAATTCCGTAATTTTGTCCATACAATTTACATTTTTTTACAGGAATTTTGAATATTTTCGGAATAAAAAGCAGCCTAAAATATTATCCGAGAAGTCCTCTACATGTTAATGTGAAAGTTTTGTTAAAATCGGTTGTGCCGTTCAGGAGATTAGCCAGGACAAACAAACGGACAGATGACTGATTTATAAATGTGTGTTTAGGTTTGGGACATGTGTGAATAACCATATGAGCTTCGAAAAAAGCTTATATTTTGTAATCTCAGACATACACTTCAATTTCATTTATATTAGACTAACTGACCCGTACGGCGTTGCCCGTGGTGGTTGGTATTTTCAGTCTTTTTAACGTAATTGTATTCTTTTTAAGTGTTCAGTCAGTGAGTGGTATTTGGCTTATATATATATAGATCTTAAATAATAAAAGCACTATTGTCATAATAATAAAAGATCTGAAATTATGATTTTAGTAACTTTGATACCCCAAACCCATCCTAAAATTTAGAAATTTTTCATACCCTTTCTTAGTGAGCACCTATGGCCCTAGAGGAAGTTACATACCAAATTTCATTCCAATCCGTTCAGTAGTTTTGAAGAAATCGTGATTTAATAACTTTGATCCCCCCAAACCCCCCCTAAAATTTCGAATTTTTTCAAACCCTTTCTTAGTGAGCACTTATGGCCCTAGAGGAAGCTACATACCAAATTTCATTCCAATCCGTTCGGTAGTTTTTGAGAAATCGTGATGCGTGTGTCAGTGAGTGAGTGAGTGGTATTTCGCTTTTATATATATAGATTAAGTGTAGTTAATTTGAGTAGTATTTTACTGTATAATAATAAATTTACTTTCCACGATTTCTTTTATTTCTATTGTTTTAGAAGTGTTGTAACCTCATCACAAGCGTAGCCTTTTCATTTTTAATTATTTACTATTTTAAATTTAATTTGCTATTGTTTAGATATATTTATGTTTTAAGAAGTAGTCTATAAATATAAAGTATAATCTTGTTTTTTTTAACTACCAACTGAAATTAATAAAAAACCAAATTTAACGGGCAAAATCATTTTATTGCGTGCATGTTTACTGTAATCATGTTTTTAACTTTGGTGAGAGTTGTTTTAAAATGGTCTTTATAAAATGAGTGTTGTAATAAACCATTGGAATTTTCAGAAAATAAATGTACTGTGAAAACACACTGAAATTTATGACAAAAATAAATTTATTGGTGGTCAGTTACTGTGATTCGGTCATTTATAAAACCTCACAAACAAATTGTATGCAATATGTAGAATATTTTTTTAGCATTAAATTAAAAAAACAACACTGACGTAACTTACCATGGTTTGACCTAAAACGTGTGCGAGATGCGTCCGTATAAAAGAATTAATGGGGGAAAACGGTCAGCTAAAATACAATGTTAAGAACTTTTATTGCTTTCTTAGTAAAGATTATTTTATTTCTGTGGCTCTACGTATGAACACAAAGCCATTCCAAAATTATAATTGTATATTTGTATGTCCCAATAATTCCAACAAAGGATTATTAAACGACAAAGACACTATCAGCGTGTACACTATACGTAGCCGGGTGTATGGGTTGTATCCGATACGACAAATAGTCTTGAAGCAGTAATGCGACATAGCGATATCTGTTATGCCACTTGTTTTTTTGTAAAAACTGTTACAGTTTTTTAGATACGAGTGATTTAAGATTAGGAGTCGAGTTCAGAGTCGTAATAAGAAGGCGATATATCGTTTCACAGCATCTGTTTTTTTGTTTTGTTTTGTTTTGTTTTGTTTGTTGTTAAAGTGGTGCATACGAAACTCAAAAAGGTTTTACTTAATTTTTTTTCTTTCTTTTTTTATAATATGTTAATGGCTACATAAAATATTTAATTTGAGAAGTTAAAATGTTTTTACGCCATTTTTACTTAATGGCATCAAAAATATTAAGTTTTTTTTTAAATAAAAAAATTCAATTATTAAAAGACAATTGTGGTTATTAATAATACAAATCCAACTTTTAAATACAAATGTAACGGTAGCTTAACTAAGAAAATCAAGACTTCATGTGAACGACATCTACAGGAAGGACCAGGAACAGCTAACAGGACGCCTGCAGTTACTCCAGTATTGGTAATCGTGCTTCTTCTCACTTCGGTGAGTCAACAGCGGCAGACATTACAGGGTGTCAATTAAGTCTGGGACCGGTTTTATATTTCGTATATAAGAAAAATTTGAAGGTAGATGTGACTGATGAACCTACTCTATGTAAAAATACTATTTTATTCAGATATCAAAAAATTTGTCCGAAATCTTGGATCAGCCATTTTGAATATAGCTTAGTTTTTTTTAAAAAATAGGAAGGTGGTCATGCGATTCATCATTTCGATGTAGAATTTTAAAAATAACGGTGAAATTTTATAGGGGAGACAGCTGGGCAGCGCGGTGAATATCGCTCTAGTCCGGCTATCACACCCTCAGTGCTGGTGGAGTTTGAGAAGTGCGAGTTCGTTTTTTTGTTCTCACGCCCACACAAACAGTGATAGTTCACCTCCCGTAAGTGGTATTTTGTGATTTTCTGTTTTTGGGAATTTTTTACATTTCACTTCTATTAAATAGTAAATTTCTATTTTTAAATTAGTTTTTTTTAAGACCTAAGTTTCGTTTTGCAAATACAAATATTTTCACAAACCAATGAATATTTATTTTATAAATTATAATTTTGAGTTGACACGCAACGTCTTGTATGAAACAAACAACAAACTGAGACGATATAGAACCGGCGAAGGAAGAAGACCTGCAGGAGACATAGACTGGTCGGTGAGTGTGAAAGCTACTCTTCCAACACAGCCAACATCGTGCCGGTAAGTGTGAAATCGTCCAATGAAGTATTACAAAATTATGTAGGTTTTAATTTGTAATAATTAAATACTTTTGAATAACTAATTTAAAAAAGCTTTGTATTAGCAATACCTACAGAAACAGAAACTATTAACTAACTTTTGGTACTAATGAATTAGTATTTCGAAATAACATTCATAAAAAATTAGTTTGACATCATTAACAGCGTTTTTAATATACACGCAGTCACATTATTCGTCAATTTAGGAGGGAATCTCAAATTTTGGAAATTGTTCGCAGTAAGAACGAAATTATTACAAGCCGACGTTATAACAAGATCGTTGTATTATTTTAATTAAATAACTGTCATTTTATACAGTGTCAGAATAGCAAGCGCTAGAATAATTACATATACTTAATCTACATTGTTGTAGTTTATTGAAGCGATGTGTAAAATAGGAACAAGTCGTTATGGGATTAATTACGCAATCAAAGACTGAGTAAAACATGTTTTTAACAATGATTGCCTTTATCATTACTGTTAACTTTATATTTAAAACCTGCTCAGTGTAAGCTATGGTTACGTTGTGGTTAGTTGCAGTTTAAGGGCCGGTTTCCGAGCTCGGGATTTAGCTAAGTTCTAGACTTAAACCGGCTTTAGACTCTGGAGTCTAAAAAATGACTTTCCGAGTCAGGGCGTTAGCGAAGTCCAGAACTTAATAGACTCTGGAGTTTATTTGGCTGGTTAGACTCTGGAGTCTATAATTTGGCTTTCCGAGTGAAGGATCTATAGATCCAGGACTTAATTTAGATTCTCGTCTCTTTCCGAGTCAAGGATTTAGCAAAATTCGTTAAGTCTAGGACTTAAAACAGTACGATTTTAGATCCTCACCAAGGGTAGGATTTAAAATTAGATCCTAGACTTACGCCTCAGTTGTTAACAGAGTATATACGCCTCAGTTGTTGTTTTGAAGTGGTATGTGTGCATCGTTATCATGGAATATCTAGATTAATTGGATTATGTTCCTTTACAAGCACCACAACGGTGGCCCAGGCATCTTGGTCGTGCACTTAACCCGTTTCACGTGTTATCTGATGAAGAGTTTCAGGATAGATTTCGTTTTTCAAAAGATAAAACGCGTGAGCTAATTCGGTTACTGTCTCCAGGATTAGGGGTTTATGATGAAAGAGTTCCACACAGCATTCCGAAGTGGAAACAAGTGTTGATTGGGCTAAAGGTTTTTTGCTGACGGGACTCTTCACAGGGAAACTGGATATCTTCTGCAAAGCACCAGGAGGGTGTTGAATTGAAGCGCACATTTCCTGCCAATACATCAACTCTTGATTTTTGGCCTTCAACTCTTGGGTCAAAATCTTCATTTTCATCTCGTGTTCTTTTTTTATATTTGCCATTCTAGTTAGATGAAATTCTGCCGTGAATGACAGGTCCTTTTTTGAGGTCTTCTTCGGCTCTTGGGTAATCGATGATGTGCAAGGCATTTGCTGCTCCACATTCATTGGGCTTAATTTTCCCGTGTTGCTCTGGCGTAGTGTATTGTTACTCCCGTCATATTCATCAACTGAAAAATTACATCCCAATAGTAATACCATTAATTGTGTTTTAATTCAAGTATACTGCGATAGCCAGCAGTTTGTTCCTATGCCGTCGCAAACAACCCGATTAATATTGTGTATTCTGAACAAAATTACAAATATTTATAGTACTAGCGGGGTGAAATTGATGTGGGTCTACTTTTACTCCTTCACAGCAAAATACGAAATAAAAAAAATACTTTAGATTAAAAGCTTATTATAGTATTAGCAAAATCGGAATGCCGATGGAGGCCAGGTAGGTTCACTGCTTGCTTCGCTGTATTTTTTAACGCAATTCAATTTAGAAACTAGTCTAAACGAGTCGTTAAAATTGTTGTGTTATTAATTTTATTATTTAAAAGTATTGAAAATTTGGCTACATCGTTTTTTATTCACCTTTGTACTATAATTAATCGCGTTGTGTACTTATTTCTTTTTTATTAATTTTATCTGTATCATCCTATAGATTATATAAAAGTGGAATTGATAATTTAAGCCATCCTATTTTGTATTAATTGACAAACATCCGCTCACAAAAAGGAAAATTTGTTTGCGCCTCATATTATACTACGAAACCAATGTGTGCAATTTACAAAAATGATAATGTTATATTTTGCACATAATGCAATAAAACATTGTTTTAGTAAATTCTTTTGTATTTATTCTTACCTTGAAAATCATCATCAGGGATTGATTCGAGCGGCGCCTGCTCCAACAAAAAAAAACTTGTCCTCGACTCAATAAGTCCAGAACCTATAGATCCGGAGCTCGGAAACCGGCCCTAAATGTAATAGGCAAGGATTTTATAAGGTGTCCGGACTTTTCAAATATTTCTAGGCGGATTTTCGTCCCACCTGAGGGAAGGGTTGCAGAAAGTTATCTGTCCATCTTTCCCTCATAATACGTTATATTCATCAATTCCTATTTTGATCAAAGAAATTTTAAACTGAAGCTATTTTCAGTATATTTCATCTGGTAAATACGATTGCGCGAATCATTTGTTACTGATTAAAATTAAACATTTATTCTAAGAGAACCACTACGGCAATCGTTCTCAAATTTGCATGCAGGTAAATTAGGTTAGGTTAGGTCAAAAGCTTAACCACAGCTGATTTTAAACACGCCAAAATGATTATAAAATTTATAGTTATTTTTCCAGTCCAAAGCCTGGATAAAGTGTGATGGTAACCATGAAATTATAAAGTAACTATTTATGGTTGAATTTACTTAAGTTTGTAAATCTGATAGGTCAAAAAATCCTAATCGATATAAATCGTTATAACGTATTATGAGGGAAAGAAGGTCAGATAAATTATTCTATATATGGTCCTTTCTGCATATATTATTCTATATTATACTGTGTTGCGCCTAAAAAAGAGGCCTACAATTGTAAAATGTATGGCCTATGTGCTTAAATATTGTTAAAGTTTTAATTTTTTTCATATTATATATATAGCCTATTATTTATATGTGTTATAAATTTAAAACGAATCGGATGAATATTTGTATTAAAAAAAACAATTGTTAATAAAAACATATTCATTGATAATTAATTATGCGTTCATAAAGTTGATGGCCTATTTAGTTAAAAATTATCGTAAAGTTTTTTTTTATATTATATTTATACATATATTGTTTATGTATATTTTAAATTTCATACAAATTGGATGTTTATTTTTAGAGAAAATTGGTTTTTATTCAAGACAAGTTCATCATGACAGCTTATAGGCTAATAAGCTAGTCTTAACGAAATCGTGTGACGCGTGGAGCGAGAAACTGTGTCACTGCCACTGTGCCACGCGGCTGACGTGCCACGCGAGTCGCGCTACGTACCTTAGCGATGTCAATATAAGCTAATCCATTCATTCACGAATGTTACAAAAAGTCGCGCTGTGCAACGTCGCGTGACGCGCGTCAAACGCGTCTCAATATGCGCCTAGCCTAACAGAATCCTGAGCTATTATTGGACTAAACTTTAGACGACTTAACACTGAAAGTCAAACTTTTGAAATTTAAATACTGTATGTGTAATGTATACAAACTAATTCAGAAAACAAGACATGTCGGAAACTTATTCTCAAAATAATAACAAATTAACTTTGCAGCATATACATAATCAAACTTTTTTATACGAGTTCCTTACCCACAGTTTTGTAACTACACAATTCAGCTTTACAGCTCTGCTATACAATAGTAGTATTTTTATATTTTAATGTTTATAGTAAACAGATGTACTCAGCTTCGCTCGTGTTTCAAATAAGGATAGCTCTCCAAGGTGTTCCTGAGAATTGTTAATTTGTGAAAGTAAAACGTATTATGTTTATAAAATATATACA
>JAGFPH010004183.1:99369-109804 GCA_018207615.1 Philaenus spumarius
TAGGAGAGGCTGGGCGATTGGAAATAGGTTTTCGACAAAAATCATTTAATAATACAGATTATTATTTGAAAATATAATTAATTATAACAAAATACTACGAGATGCTCTTCTCTTTCAGTTATTGTTTTCTCACTTTAAAATAGGATTTACAAAACTTTTATAAATTAACGAAATGATTTACAAACGCAATAAAAAACAAATACTAAAATATACTTTATTATGAAAACTAGTGAATAAAAACGTGAATCCAGAATAAATAAATAGAATAGCGTGATCGGACCAATGGAGCGTTTGTGGCAGGACCTTTTAGTTTCGAGCGCAATTTTATTGTCGTTAATCAACTACATTAAAAACCAAAACGGGTTTTTGGATACAAAACATGTTTAAACAACAATTTTAGTACTTGTAATTTCCTACAAGTTTCCCACTGACGAAACATCGTAACTTAAAAAATTAAAAAATCCTAGCTTACTGAAAATTTTATGTCAGATGATTAATGAATTAAAGTAAGTTTGCATTTTACTTTTTCAATGTGTACAATTACGTAAAAATATATTTCATGTAGAAAATGAGATGGGTAGAATCCCACATCTTTCCTCTAAAACTAGTTTTTAAAAAATTAAAGATAACTCAACCCATAGGCTAAGTCACCTAAGGAGAGCATAGCAGTTGTTTACGTTTACGCATCGACAAAACTATTTGGTCTCTGAGAAGTTGACACTAGGGGCCGGCACGTAATGTACAGTCCCAATAAAGAAGGTACAGTCCGCGCGGCGATGCTGCTGGCGGTACCTGTTGGCCTCGATCCAAACTATTCTATTCTGTTATTTTCGACTGTTGAAAAGTGTTACCTCTGATAACATGGAGGTTTCGCTTCTTATAGTGTTGTTTCTTCAATGGTATTGCTGCTAAATGCAGTACAAAACTCATTTTGTGAAAAAATGTGGCTTGGCACTATCTTATCCCGACCCCCTCATATACTTTACATTAAAATTAAATGAACAACTTCTCCATACCCTACAACTACCAATCGAAACCCTAAGAGGCTATCCGAGTGACGAGGTTACAACTGTTCTAAAACGATAGAAACAAAAGAAACCGTGGAAAGTTTGGGGAAAAATTACGGGCATTTTTGTAAAAAATTGTTGACATAGTGTGCATATATAATATTTAATTAATCATATAAGGAATGTAGCTGTCACTTTTAAGTATTTGCATTTCTAGATTCGTAACCCCCTCCCTCCCACACACACACACCCACCCTTAACTTACAAAGATATATAATTATAATCTCATAATCGAAAATTCATTCGTAATTCATTCTCTTCATTTGACACAAATATGTATAGTCGATAAAATAATTAGTAGTTCTGTGAACAGTAGACGTCGCTCGTTGAAATACCAAATGTGGAAACACTTGGTTGAATTCAAGATATTACTAAAGTGGATTGAAATAATGAAAAGTTTTCTGAAAACCACTATAATTTCCTAATGAAAAATATTGCATCAAATAATGTTAATTATTCTCAAAGTAGGCTAGTACCAAAATCTTTTTGATAACACCGACCGTTAGCTTAAGGGTTGGAAGTATCATTAAAACAATTTTGTACAGCTTAATTCTTACTACAAATGGTGATCTTGAATATGCATTACTCCCTTAGTAGACACAGTAACAATCACCCTGAAAATTGTAAATCTTATCAAAATCTTTTGTCTAAAACATGTAAGGTTTTTTTTAACTTAAGGTGTTTTCACCACGTCAGACTTTACAATTTTAATGCGACTTTACCATGTCATGCTTTGTACAACTTTCAAATATTTATTTTAATTTTGAATCGACATATACCTTTTCTGTTGGCTCCACCAGAATCACACAACTAGGGTACGTTTCTCTTGGCTCGTGAGCGTACTCCAGAGGCTGGGTATTAATAATTACAGAGACGTTTGAGTTTAGAAAGTCTAAATATATTCATCAAACTTCTTCAAATATTTGAATTACAAGTGAATCTACTAATTATCGAATAAAATGTCACCAACTCACTTCCTTCGATAACACTAAATTTTTACAACAATTAAAATCCCCTGAAAAATAAGAAACATAAAATAGGCCCACCAAGCTGCCTAAACAAATCAATTTCTAATTGTAAAATAGCGAATTCATTTAATACATTACTTAAGCATTCCCAATGTAATTACGTGTTAACAAAAATGTCCTTTCCTTTTTCTTTGAAAATACCGGTAACACATTGTTTACATTCATTACCATAGCAACTTTACTTAGCAAATTTATAATCAGTTTATTATTCCGCAAAACCAACAGTTCGTTTAGGTTAGATTGACAAAATAAAAGCAAACGCAAACAAAACTCAATGCTTACTGTACTTATAGTTCAATTAAAAAACAGCGGTTGTTACATATTATAAATAAAACAGCTGATTTGGATCAAAAAGTTAACATAATTTATGTTAGTCCTACAATTAACCAAAAGACGTTTACTTGCAACCAATGTGGCCAATTTAGAATCAGGTAACAAACGTCAGTTTTTTTAGATTAGGTAAAAGCAAACAAAATGTTTATAAGTCAAACATCTACATCCAAATGTCTTAACATATCTGGAAATAGCGATGCAAACCACTCGAATTAAAGCATTTCTTTGTTTTGACTGTTTACTTGAAATTCTGACTTAATTGTCGGCTCTAGCTGTCGGCCATGTTGGCTGACACTCCATAAGACCAATCAATGTTAAATTAAAATCCAAATTTTTCCTTTATTTTTGATCGGAAAATTATAAACGACATGTCATTTTAAAGCTATGGTCAATATGCATGTAAATGGCTTTTTAAAAACTAAGAAAAATATTTTGTTTAATATTTATTATCAATTTAAAACATTGATTTTTAATATTTTTTTATGTTGTCACTATTAATTATAGCAAAAACCTACCAAGCCATTCGCCTGAAGAATTTCGTCCCCAAGATTTTGGTATTTTTTTAAACGCTATTTGAACAATTGCGGGTTTTAAATGGATTTAGGCTGAGCAATATCCGTGTAATCTACCGCCGCTATAGGGTGATTTTAAATATTTTTTACGTTTTCACTATTAATTATAGCGAAAAATTACGAAGCCATTCGGATGAAGAATTTTGTCCCCGAGAGTTTGGTATTTTTTTAAAACGGTATTTGAATAATTGCGGGTTTTAAATGGATTTAGGATGAGCAATGTCCGCGTAACCTACCACCGCTATAGGGAGTCGCAGGTTGCTTTCTGTTTTACTAGAGCCGACCCTTAATTCAATTATAACTTAAATTTTGGAACAAAACCGTATGATTCCAAGTCGATCACATTCCAGGCACATCACACGTTTCGAGCATTTCAACGGTGTAGGCCTACTCTCGATAGAATTCATACCGCATGTAAAGTTTTTAATCAGCGTTCTTCTGAATGTATCCTTCTCAAATTTAATATCCATTTCCACAATCGTTAATAGATACAACGATTACGCAGAAATGCGTTTTTTTCTCATGTGTAGCATTTTCCAACAGCTTATCACAAATTCACAAAACGACCGCAAACAAATTATTGAGATTTGGATAGGGCAATGTCTGTCGGGTCAGCGATTAATAATATATTTCTTAAAAAACCTGTTTATTCGAATGAGCACGATTTAGCAAATATTTTAGTTCAACATTTGAGTAAACAGTACATAAATGCTCACGTCGTCAGTTCATTTAGGCCTTCATTTACACAAATAAAATGAATGCAGTTAGCTTAGGATGAACCGAATTGAAATTAAAACAATGTAAATAAAACATAGATTTTTCAAAAATATACATGGTTTTCAAACAAAATGTTGTCCACTGTCCATAATTATATGGCATACATAAAAAATTGCGTTACATTTGTAAGTTTGATGTAGCCTATTCCTGTTTTGAGCAATATTCAATACATGTTTATGTACGCCCTCTCTTTCTCAAATGTTTAGTGACACCCCAATCCGTGTTTTGGGGACCATGACGGTGCTCATTGACCGCTCTCGACCTTAGGTATCGCAATAAGATTCACTGCAACAGCTCATCTTTCCTAAATAAATTCGCTAAAAATATTCATCTGAAATTCATATCGTTGGTCAGATTTTTGGTCGAGGGAAATTAATCCGCATTTGTATATTATAGCTAAGAACAAATAAAACCTCGTTATTTTATTAAACGCAGGATATTTTGCGACGCCCAGTTGACAGCTATGTCACATAACACAGTTTGTACAAACAACTTGGGTTTATTTACAATGCGAGTTTGACAACTCGAAAACTTGTTTAGATTATTTATACAAACATAGCATAAACATTAGCTAATATACCGTGCGAGAGGCCTACTGACTCACCGTTGCGTAACAACTGCATTCGGACTTCGGTTCAGTTTGTCGCATGTTTACATTTTATGGATGACGTGGAAGCTACTAATGAAAAATTTGGTAGTAGTGTTATAGCGAATTTCCATAGGAAAGATGAACTATTGCAGTGACCCTTTTGATGAGACCTAAAATCGGGAGTGGTAAATGAGCACCGATCATGGTCCCCAGAACACGTTTTCGGGTGTCATTAAAAACTTTGTATATATATATATATTGTTTGATAATTAGAGAATAAATTTATACTTATTCCCTTTGTCGAGGGACCAATTAGTTTTGAAATATAAAACTAATAAAATATTTATACAAAATTGTGTACATATAATTAAACCAATCTATAGGATCCATATTATAATGCTGTTACAATACCTTGAAACAAGTTCGTCCTGTGACCACTAAAAATGGCGTCTCTTTCGGATGTCAACGCAAGATGAATCCACTAGGAGACTTGGTGGAGTCTAGGCATTTTCGGCGAGCTAGCTAGCTTATAAAACACAGTTCACTTATATATAAATCACCATTTATTGGTTCATTTATGTACACAAGAAAAAGGCTAACATAAAATAATAAATTAAAGAAAACAAAATCACTCCTTTGTGATTGACACAACGCGCACTTCGCGAAACAATAGAGTTTATGAATTTATCAGTTTGTAAGCTATACACATTAGTTAATTATTTGAGAGGGTTTTATAGTTAAATTGAGCGAGAGAGAGAAATCTTAGTTTCGCGCACTGGTATCTGATTTGAACATATCCTTTCCGTTGGACTTGGATCGGCAAACAGAAAAACGCGTGGCTGCTTAGCATTTCCGCACAAAGCGGATGATTATAATTGTGACCAATCAAATAGTAAAATCATAGGTCACGTGGCCGGCAAATCAAGATAGGCGAAATTCCATTTTGACGGTTGACGGAATCTCTAGGAATCTATGTACTAACTTGAAAAGCATGGGAAGAGCATTTGGGTGGTGGGGAGCGCGGTAGTTTGAATAGGCGCTTTCTGTACCATATATATGTGTGTGTGTGTGTGTGTGTGTGTGTGGGTGTGTGTGTGTGTGTGTGTATTTATGTGTTCTCACTCGAAAGCTGAGTTTACACTACGCGCAATTACCTCGATGCGAGCCGGAGCTCAGTCAGTTTTTGTCCGCGCATCGAAGGGTTTCGCGCATCGAGTTTCGCTCAGTGTGAACGTGATCCCCATAGTTGCGCGAGGGATGAATCAAGATCAGCGCTTGCAGCATCATCAATGGGTTCCTGTATAATTTCTCTCGTAAGGTTTTTTCCATATTGGCTTCTTCCGAGGAATAATTGTTTGCTCCGCCATCGTCGAGGGCTTCGATTTTTCTTCTCACCTCTCTTGGTCAAAAATAACATTTATATGACGGAACGCGGCTGCAGCGGCTGGAGGGCCAGAACAAGTTTCCGTGTTGGCCCCGAAACCAGAACTGAAGGCGGCTCGGCCCAGTCGCGCTTATTTTCGCTGTGAATTGCACTCCGTTCTGGGTAGTGCGAAACTTCACTCGAAGCGAGTGAGTTTCGCCCGAGCGACTTTCGCAAGGCAGTTTCGCTAGTGTAAATCCAGCTTTACGGCCGCATTTTGCGTCCGATTTGGTCCAAATTTGGTACACACGTCTGTTTTCTAAGTCGGTCGGACGAGTTCGTTGGCAAAAAAATACAAAAACCTGTAGCACTTTTGTCGTACTAAAATGAAATTTTTGGCGTTTGGTCTACAAAAATAAACATAGGAGATTATTCTGCACATTTTGTAATTTTTTACTCTACCTTATATTTTTAGACATAATATATTTATGTGTAGCCTCCTGGATTGTTAATTCAATGAATATATTAGAAAGGTTAACTAGTTTCGACTAGCCATCCTAAGCAGGAAGAAAAATCATTGGATTGTCAGACGGAAATACAAGGTAATTAACCTTTCTAATATATTCACTACCTTATAGTCCGGCTGGTTCCCCAAAATTCGATCAAAAGATAAATTACCCGGTATTTTTTACCTCGCGAACTCAGTTTGTGGTTGCGAAGCAGCGCACGAGACGGAGCTGGAGGTAAAAGTGCGTATTCTTATCTGTAGAATCCTACAAGATATACTGATAGAGTTATCGTTTCTTTGAACTTGTTACTATTATGTTTAATCATGAAGTTTTATCATCAGTAAGCCAATTTGTTGCTATTCATTTTTGCCTTTTCTCTTTTAATTTACCATCTGCCGCATGTCCACTGTTGCTACTTCTAATCGTTTTATATTGCAGTGTATATTGTACGCTGATCTCTGTATATTCTTGATAAACAGAATTTATTCTGCCGAATAAAATGTATGACTGTGGAATAAGAGGAATAATTTATTGTAGAAGAATGGTTTAAAAGTTATCTGAGGGGAAGGGAACTGTCTATGCCGGTCGGAGGATGTGCGAGTGCTGCTGGAGTGATTAAGTACTGCGTCCCACAGAGTTCAGTATCCAGGCCATTTCACACCGGAATCTGCGGCGTCCATGGACGTCCGCGGATGTCCAAGGACGCCTCGGACGTGCCAATTCACACTGCAAGTGGACGGATTTGTAGTGGATGTGTCATTTAATACAGAAGTATTAGATTTGGTTATTTTGTTCCGTTTAGGCCTATGCATGTACATTACAATGAGATATTGCAATAAGTGCACCGTATTTTTAATAAAGTCGTGCTTACAAACAAAGTATTTCCATTTCTTAGCTCCTACTGATGCATAGAGTGTTCATAAAGTCCTTTTAACCCCCTCATTATTTTTGTTACTGAAAATAAGTTAACAAAACTTTGTATATATCTTGAGTTGCATAACAGGACAAATATTTTGACATACCTGACCCTCTACGATTTTGGGGGACTAAGGGTGGTAAGGGGGTTAACAATTTCAAATATAAACGTAGGTCATGTAATACACCATTGAAAAGCTTATTAAAAGAGAAACACAATGACGCAAACTAGAGCTTACTATCTTATTTCGTTTCAAAGTTCTGGAAAATAACATACAACCTACTTATTCCTAATATTTTCTATTAACAAATTAATAACCTGCTTTTATGTTATGATAAAAATATAATTTTCCAGAACTTTGATTGTCCATTACTTTGAACCGAAGCAAGATACTAATATCTAGTCTACGCCATTCTGTTTCTCTTTAAGATTTTCAATGGTGTATTAAATGACCTACACCTTTATATTTGAAATTTTTAAACCCCCTTACCACCCTAAGCCCCCCGAAATCGTAGAGGGTCAGATATGTAAAAAAATGTGTCCTGTTATGCAACTCAAGATACATTAGTTATTGTACAGTAACATTGCAAAATGAATTTGTAATTATTTTTATTTTACTCTTAGTATACGTTCACTGTTATATTGATTCTGATTTAGTTTCTTTGTTTTTTGCAAACGTTTGAAATCACTACTAGAATTACTCTAATTATATATGTTATTGTGATCGTGCTAATTCAAATAAAATGTCAATAACCATTTTTAAGAAGTCAAATTTATGATTTTGTAACCTACTGGCTGTAAAACCGCTTAGAGTTGTCACAATTGTACCGTGTTTGTACTCATTTTTATATCAATAATATTTAGAGTTCAGTAAACAGAGTAAAAATTAAGTAAAGTTGACGGTAAACAAATGTTGATTTTGTAGCACAAGGGCTAGTTGGTGATTAGTAGTAGAACCATTAAGCAGGTAGGCCGTGTGAGTGTGTCTGCGCGTGTGGGACCGAGGGTCGATTTTATGGCATGACTGTTTGTACAGACTATAAATTGTCTACATTTTTGCGCATATCAAATATATATATCATTAGAAATATTATTTATTATTTTATTGATTATACATATTTGTGTCAAATTAAGAGAATGAATTATGATTGAATTTTCGATTATGAGATAATAAATATATCTTTGTAAGTTAAGGGAGGGTGTGCGGGGGGTGATCTGACGTTACTCAGGCATACCTCTTCCGTTTTGGACTGGCTGACTCGCCCACTTGTTTGGACATTTTGGTATGCCAAGAACAAGAAGAAACTCTCCAACACATCCTTCTGTAATGCCCTGGTCCAGAAAATGCTCCTAGAAAGATACTTAAAGCGAGACTTAAAGGAGAATGCACCCTTGAAAGAGTACTGTCGAACAACACCTTTTGGCGACTTGCTGCCCTTGTTTATGAGAGACACCGTGTGGTTGATATCACTTGATATCAAAGAAACACGCAAAAGAAGGAGGGGGGGGGGGGGGGGGGGGGTGTGGGGGGGGGGGGAAGGGGGGGGGGGGGTTACGAATCTAGAAATGCAAATACTAAATGACAGTTACATTATTTATATGATAAAATAAATATATACATACTATATCAACAAATGTTTACAAAAATGCCCGTAAATTTTCCACAAACTTTCCACGATTTCTTTTATTTCTATCGTTTTAGAACAGTTGTAACCTTGTCACACGCATAGCGTCTGAGGGTTTCGATTGGTAGTTGTAGGGTATGTAGAAGTTTTTCATTTAATTTTAATGTACAATATATATTATCACGTATATATTGGTAGACACCAATATTCCCAAAGACTTAAATAATTAAAATGAAAAATAAAACAAAATAAAGAAATATTCCAATATTCAAAGAAAGTTAGTTAAGAAGTAATCTTTGCTCGGGGCACAGTTAAGAGATTACAAATGATACTAGTAACACACGTGTAAACTATTGGGTTACGTTCCCAGACATTTCAATCAAGTCAGCAGCATTAGAAGTACTTGCTCTGAAACAAGTGAAAAGATTCATATTACATTTCACATAGCTTTAGCGAACTATGCAGAATATCATGAGCATGGTTTAACAAGAATTCACAAATAGACAAATATTTAAAAAAATTAAAGGCCAATGGGAGATGAGAATAAAAACTTTGGCCAATAAGAAGACTGTTTTTCAAAAGGACGCGTAGCAGGAGTAGGGCAAGAGCGAGAAAAGCGAGGCCTTCTTTTAAAATCTTTTGAACGGGCAAGACCTAAAAGCCCGCTTCACACCACAACGTATATTTCAACCTAAAACATTAAAATTAACTCAAGTAAAAGAATCACCCATTAAGTCATCAATAAGTAATCATCAGCCAATGTAAAATCAAGTAACCTACATCAATCTACGGGATTCTACCCAAGGATCAAATTTAGAGCTCATTCGAGGAAACAGGAGCCATTACAGAATTACGAGTATATTGTGTTCAGTGAATGTGCGAATATAAATAAAATAAATGTGTTAAATAAAGTTATCTAAAGTGAAAATCTAAAAATCAATTTAAAAGTGAGTGAAAGGGAAAATCACAAATATGTAAGTTAATTAAAAATTAAAATTTATGTTAAGACAGATCTCGAGGTTGAGCCAATTTAAGAAACGAAGCCATATCCAGATAATTAAATATTCATTTTTGGTGCCAAGAACAAATAAATATAATATATTAATTACCTTGTAGGTCCATCTTGTGACTTCAAGAGAGTTGTTCCTAACTAGTTTCGAGGTCTTGACCCCATCATCAGATAAGTTATTTCACTCATATGAGCACGTCAAACATTAAAACACACATACACTAACACACAAAAATTGAATGGCACTAATAGGCAGGCCGTGGGGTTATTGAACTACATGAATAATGTCAACCCCAAAATACAGTTCACACTGGAGATAGAAAATAATCAACAGCTCAACTTCCTAGACCTAACCATTGCAAAAACAACAGATAAACTTCAATATAAAATATACCAGAAACCGGCCACCATAGACGTCACTATTCACGCACTATCTCACCATCCTTACTCGCAGAAAATGGCAGCATTCCTCTGCTTCACTCGCAGACTCCTTACTGTACCACTCAGCAAGATAGAATACCATAAAGAGATCAACACCATTAAACACATAGCTGTAGCAAACGGTTACAAGAGTTCGATAATAGACAAATTGATAAAAAGCCATAGTAAAAGACTAAATAGAACGAACCCAATTAATGACATAACCA
>JAGFPH010004184.1:4284-17949 GCA_018207615.1 Philaenus spumarius
ATTTCAAAATTTAAAATCAAATTCAACATGGAAAAATGTACTTAACTAATTTAGTGGGCCTAATTTTGATATAAAATTCAGTGAAAATAATGACGCAGAAACGTTAAGTTTTAACATGGTCAAAAATGTTAAACTTGGACGTCCAAAAAATCTACGTAAACAAAAAAACAATTCTGGCATAAGAGAAAAAACACATCATTTTAAGAGTGTAAAGTGTTATAATAATAATAAAGCTAATTTCAAAATTAAAAATCAAATTCAACCTGAAATAACAATTAGGAAAAGGTACTTAACTCATTTAGTAGGCCTAATTTTGATATAAATAATAATATCAAATATTATTATTGTCATAATAATATTAATATTGTCATAATTTTCAGTGACAATAATTATGTAGAAACGTTAAGTTCTAACACGGACAAAATGTTAAACTTGGACGTCCAAAAAATCTACGTAAACAAAAAACAAATTCTGGCACAAGATAAAAAACACAACATTTGAAGAGTGTAAAGAGTTATAATAAAAAAGTAAATTTCAAAATTCAACCTGAAAGAACAATTTGTGAAAATGTACTTAACTCTTTTAGTAGGCCTAATTTTGAAATACTAAACTTCGGTCATAAGGAGGAAGAAGTCGTTACTTTTATGGAAGACATTATTGTAAATATTGAATCTTTGCAAAAATTCTTGACACCCAACATCTCAAGCAACAGCGATACATCCAGTAAAATGACACGCACAAAGCGAGGGGTATTCGTTACATCGATAATGCTGCCAACAAGCGCTGTCGAAGAGATATGGAGAACTTGGACCAAGTTCGAGAAATAGCTCCAACACTAGCTGCACGACTTAGAACCCCAAACAATATTCATCATATACCAACTATTAGAACTGCAAGCACATTTGTATTCGATGACAATGCCGAACAACATAATTGTGGTGAACTTACTGAGCGATGCAATTTCTGCAATGCAAAACATTTCAAAGAAGAAAGGTCATGGGACAAACATTTCAATCAGTGTTGTTCTAAAGGCAAAGTTGTATTGGAACCAATTAAGACCTCTCTGCATTAATTCAAAGTTTAATGACAGGGTCGCACGAGCATTCTAAAAATGTCTTTGAAAATATTCGACAAATGATACTATTGATATCTACTTCTGTGGATTCATTTTGACTTCGGACTTTTTCAGCCGACCTCGGGAGGCTTTTTTCACTAGTTGTTAATAATATAGTAATTAAAACTGATATGAAAATTGAAAGTTAAAATAAATTAGTGTAAAATGTTTAATAATGTAAGATATTGTGCTGCTTTCATTACAAACCCATTTTTATGGTTTTGGTATTTGAATTCCTTTACGTTAAGAAAACTGAGTTTAATTGGAGCACAAACAAGATACTTTTCCCAAACCGTTGTAACATTCAGGCCCCATAACAAACCACAATTTAAATCCAGATACTTATGTTACTTGCTTCTTTACACGTTGAGAAGCTGGCGTGACAGACTGTCCCTAATTACCCTGCGTGGGAAGCATAATGAGAGTCAATAGGGAACCTTCTGAAGAAGGGATGTAACAGGATACAGAAATTAGAAGCACCGTCTTTAATATACAATTAGCACCCAATTTACGTGCGTGTAGTTATCTATATATATAAAAGCGAAATACCACTCACTCACTGACTCACTCATCACGATTTCTCAAAAACTACAGAACGGATTGAAATGAAATTTGGTATGTAGCTTCCTCTAGGGCCATAGGTACTCACTAAGAAAGGGTATGAAAAATTTCGAAATTTTAGGGAGGTTTGGGGGGATCAAAGTTATTAAATCACGATTTCTTCAAAACTACCGAACGGATTGGAATGCAATTTGGTCTGTAGCTTCCTCTAGGGCCATAAGTGTTCACTAAAAAAGTGTTTTAAAAAATTGGAAATTTTATTGGGGTTTGGGGGTAAAAATGACTAAATCACGATTTCTCCAAAATTACCGAACAGATTGGAATGCAATTTGGTACTTAGCTTCCTCTAGGGCCATAGGCACTCGCTAAGGAAGGGTTGCAAAAAATTCGAAATTTTAGGGGGGTTTGGGGGGATTAAAGTTATTAAATCATGATTTCTTCAGAACTACCGAACGGATTGGAATGAAATTTGGTATGTAGCTTCCTCTAGGACGATATGTGCTCACTAAGAAAGGGTATGAAAAATTTCGAAATTTTAGGAGGGGTTTGGGCGGATCAAAGTTATTAAAATCATAATTTCAGATCTTTTATTATTATGACAATAGTGCTTTCATTATTTAAGATCTATATGTATAAAAGCCAAATACCACTCACTGACTGAAAACTTATACCAACCACCACGGGCAACGCCGTACAGGTCAGATAGTCATTGTATATACAAGTGTTGAGATTTAATTAACAAACTGTAATGAATAATTCACAATAATTAGTTTTATTTTGTTAATTAAAGTATACTTTGCTTACATGATGACAGAATAAGAGCCACCACACAACAGACATATGGAAACACTGGGGGTTCAACAGTGCTCGCTTCGGTCACCAACTCCTTCTCCAACTCTCGCGAAGCAAATGGAAACAGACTACAGTATTGTATCTACTTATATATATATAATCCAAATACCACTCACTCACTCATCATGAAATCTCAAAAACCACAGAGCGGATTTGAATGAAATTTGGTATGCAGCTCACGCTAGGGCCCTAGGTGCTCACTAAGAAAGGTTTTCATAAAATTCGAAATTTTAGGACGGTTTGGATGTCAAAGTTACAGACAATCCCCATAATAAATACATATTATAATATATTTATCGGTATATATTTTTTGTAATATACATTTACAGATAGTACTCTGATATATTCACTGAAATGACGATTGGTTAGGACAGAGGCACTTCGGTATGGTATCCCAGATCGTGATGCACACGCAGTATTTCCAGGTTTGTTGGTTATGTGACAGTTTTTGTTTGAGGAAAACCTAACTTAAAATTTCTGTTGGTATTTAAAAAAATAACCAATTATTCTGAATTTGACAAGTAGGTTGCTATGGTAGTAAATGTAAGTAATTTCAATAAATATGTATTGGTTCCCAGGATGATGAACATTACCAACAGGACAGTATAGGACTTTTTATGATGGAAGTATAGGACTAAAATAAAATGGATTCAACCTTTAGATTTAATTCCGTTTTTGTATTTATTTTATTTATAATATGTTACAAAAGGTGTTTAAATTATAATTTAGTTGATTTATGTCAGTTGGCTTTTATTTTGTCAACGTAGCCTAAACAAGTTGTTGTTTGTGATGAATAATAAAATCATTATAAACTTGCTAAGTTGGTTATTATGAAAATGAATGGAGATAAACATTTGGTCTAAATCAGCTTTTTTATCTGTTATAGGCTGTTATTTTTCACCTCGTATTTTCACCATTTGCACTTTTCAAAATAAAAATTTTGTAAAACCCTCAATCAGTGTAGGTATACGATAACATCAACATAATATGTTTTCAATTTTTCGTATTTGATTCCATACCATTCAGTCAGGACAAAGCTTCCTCTAGAAATAGATTGGCAGCTTATTTTGCTATTTATATGATAAAGTTTATTCCACTGTGCAGTTATAAAAGTGCAATCTATCTATGAATATTTATTATAGTCCAATCAAATTAGCACTGAAATAGCTTGGTTTCAGAAAAAAAAGTAAACAGCTCTGAATCGAACTGTAAGTAGTTTTAACTTATTTTGATATGAAAAACATTTAGCTTTTTTGGGACACAATTTCCCTAAATAGTTTAAAAATTAGAGTCTTTTTGAACGAGAAATAAAATAATTTCTAACAACATGTCTGTCTATTTACTCGAGATTTTGAGGTTAAGTTAATATACAGGGTGACTATTTTAAGTGTGCCACCATTGGTATATCAGAAGCGACAAGATTTACAGGAAACTTTAAATGGGGGACAACACCTACTTTTTAGTGGCCATTAAAAATATTAATTTGAAATTTCGAAAATATGCCGTCATTTTTCAATATGGCGGCCAACTTTCGAATTTCTTATGGAAACCCCTATTTTTATGATGGATTTGAACTTAAAATGCAATTTTAAGATATTTTTAATCTTCGTATTTTGTTGATAAACTTAACCGTTTAGCCGCTAGGAGCGCTGAAAGTTTCAGAAACTCTTATTTCAACAGTTAGTTATTAAAGAGGCTTATTTTCAATTTGCAAACAATAAAATTTAACTCAAAGTGCAATATGTTTTACAATGGAATGTTAAAAAGCTGTTGCAATTTCATAAATACTATATTTTATACAAAACCGTAATTAATTCTGTAAAAATAAGACTCTTTTTACCTAAGATTTATATTTTACTTATAAAAAGCAATGTTTTTTATTTTCTTATTAGTGAGAAAAAGTGTAAATAGTTTTGAATCTGGAGGCGTAAAATGTTTGTTGCCAGTTAGTTTGTGTCGCAAAATAGAAGAACGATAATGCTTTAAAATTTAAATGTATAAAATAAATTAATTTTTCATTTACAATTATTTGCCCTTTAACTATTTCTAGTGGTGAATATAATAAGTGGTCGTTATTTGTCTGTTAATAAAGATTCTATTTTTGTTAAATAGTTTTAATTTATTGCTCTCTGTGTTTTTTGTTATGTTTGCGAGCTTTGTCCGCTCCCAACTTTACCAATATATACTATTATGACCAATATTTCTAATAAATAAAAGTAATAACAAATAGATTGAGTTCCGCTTAAGTCTGGAAAATTTCCAAAATCTTGGTCTAGGATCAAGTAAATTTGTAGATCATTACAGAATATTGTATTTTGTTTCACCTTTTTAAAAAAAGTACCTACAGTCAGGTCTTGAAACTGTCCACACATTATTTATTGAGTAAAGCACAAACGGTAAAATAATAAATGATTTACTCAATTAATTTATGTTTTATTACTTGTCTTTTTTCAAGTTCTTCATTTACAATATTATTAAAATCTAAAATATGTCTTATTACTTTTAATTGAATATTGTCTTAATAATAACTTTCCAACTCTCTTACTTCGTCTCTAGACATAATCTTTTTAATCCATTGTAAAGTAATATTAACCCTAGTGAATACATTTGGGGATTTAGGATATAAACATTTTGGATTTGATATTCTAGACGAAATGCCAACCTGCATACCATTACATATTAAGGGACCTCCACTGTCTCCCAAGCAGATGCTACTTTCAAATTGGTGGTCAATGGAGCAGATATGAAAGGACCTGCATACATTTTCATTATTACCGGGACCGAGACCTGAATTACCAATACGGTATTCACATTCATCAAAACTAATCAAATTTACTTTTGCAAACTTTAAGCGAGTATTGTGTTCTGGATGTTCTTTTAATTCTTTTGTTATGCCCCAGCCGACGACAGTACACTTTAAAGTGGACATTTGTCTTGTTTCCAGAAGATCAGGTGTCGTTAGTCTGACGTGGGATATTCTATCGCTAAACACAAGTCGGGTTTTTAACTTCATAATACCCATATCGTAAGGAAAGTCACAACTGTAAACAAAATTAAGACGTTAATTTGTAAATAGACATATTTAATAATTGCTTGAATAATAGTTAATAATGTATTGGTAATTATTTTAGGTTATATTCGTTTTAACTTTTCGTTTACCTAAGCTTAAATACAAACATAAATTGTGTAATTAATTAATTAAATAATTAATGACGAATAACTAGATATCAACTGCTCAACCAGTGGTCACTATTGCATTTCCGTCTAAACGTGCCTTGGGTTAACAACTAAAAACCTTTCTGAATAGTGGAATACACAATATTTACGTGTATATAGTAATAAATTACAAATGTCCTCTATTCTATAAATATAAACCATTTATTATGTAACTGTAAACAAATTATAATTTCTTCTAAATCCAAAAAAAGCTAAAAAATAGAATACAAAGTGTATACTTACAACAGGTCTGTATCGTCAATTTCATTAAAAAACCGGAATTTTGGGTGAACAAAAATTTTTCTAACTTTTGCAGTTACTAGAGGATGCAAAACATCAACGCTTCCCAAATGTATTTTATATGGTTTTACATCTTCCTTTTTACACTTATAATTATCATCTGTTATGTTGCAGTCTGCCACACAATGTCCTGATGTCATAAGGTATTTTGTACTCAGTATTGTAGCTCCACATGTAAAATCCCTGCTACCCTTTAACACACACGTAGGTTATGTTAGTTCGATGATGCCAACTAATTTACATATTTTAAAATAAAGTCAATAACATCTATGGGGCGTAAAATCAACAGAAACTGTACTAAATATTGTATGGAAAAGAAAAGGGGGCGCCGTAATAAATAATTAATAAATATGTTTAGTGTTGATACAGCAACCAACTGTTTGCTGAAATATGTCAATTAACAGCTGATTTCAAAAAGTTAAACAATTATTTCTATTTTTAACTTTAAGGAAGAGTTTTGTTTAAGTGTAGAACTGAGGATTG
This sequence comes from Philaenus spumarius, assembly GCA_018207615.1. NCBI lineage: Eukaryota > Metazoa > Arthropoda > Insecta > Hemiptera > Aphrophoridae > Philaenus > Philaenus spumarius. The sequence continues at coordinate 10,811 of JAGFPH010004184.1, forward strand.
CTGATTTTTTTTTAACCTTTATTTTAAGTGATGGTATAAAATATAAGAACTAATTTAATTTGGACATTTAATGTTATTTACCATCTTAGCTTTGAGATTACTATTAATCCTAATATTTATTGTAAAGAAAACATAACATATGTGTATTGAAGGGTCCAACGGGGTTGGCGTTCGGAGCACGCAGGGGTCCCCCCCAGTTTGTAATATAAAATAAAATAAATAAATAAAATTACGTAATTACTTTTAATTCAAACGGTTTTGTATATAATAATTAATTGCGTAGTTTATTTTTTATTTTAAATCAGCAAATGATATTGTAAAATTATTGTATCCAGAATACGATAGAGTTACTTACCTTCTTATATTCAACAAATGCCATGAAGGGAAACTGCGTTATAGATTTAACATACTCTCCTCCAATTATTGGTTTATATACTCTTTTTTTGGAAAGAAGAAATGCTTTGATTGGCCTATCATAACGCCCATTACCGATCGTAATGTTAATATCATACCCCAGATTACTTTCTGGTTTGTAAAACAGTAATACCGACAGCAAGTACAGACATGGATCACGTGTTCTCATGTTTTCCCTATGTAGCAAAAATATCCTTTATATTATTATTTCCTGTGAACTTTGTTTTCTCCCTTCAAGATATTTCAGCAAGACTACAAACACAAGCCAGAGTGTATCTGATGATTGGATAAAGTCCTGAAAAGCATCATAGTTGTTAAAAAGAGGTCTATTGATTGAAATAATGGTAAAATACTTTATTTTGAAAGTGTATGTGTTATTTTGTAATTGGAAATAATAAGCATGGATTATAATAATACACGACTTATAAACTATACATAATATATTAATGCAATTATAATAAAGCAATAAGAATAGCAAATAATAATCGTAACATCGTTTATAAACGTATGTGCTTCTTATATATAGCACTGCAAAGTTAGGCGTACGAGTTAGTTATTGTATAAGCAGGTGTTAACATCTAAATTAGTTTTAACTTAAGATACCAAGCAGACATTTTTATAACTGAGAAAAATCTATTACAGTAAGTTATTCAAAAACAATGGAGCAAACGAAGCAAATCAACGAAAAATAGACACTATGATAAATTAATACGAAAGACTAATCAACAGTTAAGATAAGAAATCTAAATGTTAATTTTCAAAACGTTCTCTAGTTTATTATTATTAAATTTTGAATCATACTGACACATATTCACTCGTACCACGCATGAGTCCTTAGATTTAACATCATGAAAAATACAAATTGTATCTAGATTTTCATTAGTATTAAGTCCGATCATTATATATTTTCTTAATCCTAAAACAGGCAATGTTAACGAAAATGGATTTTTTGGCGTTTGCAAGCATTTTTTTCAAAAATTCGTCATAGTAAATGAAGCCCAATCCAAAAGTGTTCCGTAGCTTTTTTGTAGAAAAATGTTTAAATAATTTATATATTGTAAGGTTATGATTTTGATTTGGGCGACTTTATCCTGTAAGGTTATTATTATTATATGGAGGTGTGTGGTTCATAATTTCTAAACCATGTATGGTTTGTCTTATTTGGGGGCTCCACCAGATTCGACTTACGAATCAATTTTGCTTGGCTTGAGAGGTCTGACTCACAACTAATTGGTTGAAATAACTTCAGAGACGTTAATAGTTTGTATTAAATGTATAATTGATAGCAAGATATTGTACATGACATATGATTAATTTAATGACTACACCTTTTCTACTTTAATAACATTTAGAACCTTTTAAATTGAATTTATTGAAAAAAGAACTTGAATTAACATGATACTTAATTATTGAAATTTGTTCTTAAGAAATGTACAAATTATTTAATATACAATTTCTTAATTATTAATTTCTCAAATCGTCTCTTCCTCTAAATTTTACTTCATAATAAGTTGCTGAATTTACTAAACTAATTTTACCAGGATGTTTTGATAATTATTATTCGTAATCTATAATGTTGTTAAGGGAGACTGTACTATTCAATTACTATGCAGTCTCCTTAATATTTAATATATATAACTTATCCTTTATTAAAATAGGCTAACAACTAAACATTGTATAAAATATTTGAAATTAAAAGTTTGATAATTAAGTTGACATAATTCCTTACTTTAAAACCTTATCGTAAACAGCAGTGTCTAACCTTTTTAATTGAATCGGAATCTCCTTTCAATTGCTTATTAGGTATTATTAAATCCTTGGCAGCTAATTCTCTATAAAGAAGACCCGACCAAATTGCTTAGTTATTGTTGCTCTAAAGCTATGAATTTATTTTATTACATTTATATTATTCCATTTAAAATTTGTTTATGATTTTATTTTAATTATCTGGATATGATTTTGATTTTATTTAATTTGCCTAAACTCGAGATCTGTCTTAACATAAATTGAAAATTTTAAATTACTTACATATTTGGCGATTTTCCCTTTTACTCACTTTTAAACTGATACTATATATTTTATTGATTATTTTATTTAACACTTTATTGATATTCATTTATCTATATTCGCACATTCACTGAACACTATTTATCCACTGGTTCCTGCGATGCCTTTTGAAATTGGTGATTGATTTTAAACTGATTGATGATTTTCACTTAGTGAGTTCGACTTGATGATTGACTCTTATTTGTTGATTGTTTTTAAATGATTTTTTTTATTTTAGGGTAAAATGTTCTTAGTCTTTTTATAGCAGGTTTTAGGTTGAAATATACATTGTGGCGTGAAGCGGGCTTTTAGGTCTTGCCCGTTCAAAAGATGTTAGAAGAAGACCCCGCTTTTCTCGCTCTTGCCCTACTCCTGCTTCCTGTCCTTTTGAAAAACCGTTTGCCATTGGCTAAAGATTTTTCACTCATCTCCCTATTGGACTTTCATTTTTCTAAAAGTTTGTCTATCTGTAAATTCTTGCAAAAGCATTCTCATGATATTCTGCATTGTTCGCTAAAGCTATGTGAAATGCAATATGATTCTTTTCACTTGTTTCAGAGCAATTTGTTCTAATGCTGCTGACTTGATTAAAATGTCTGGGAACGTAACCTAATAGTTTACACGTGTGTTACTAGTATCAGCTGTAATCTTTTAACTGTGTCCTTTCTTCATAACTAACTTCTTGGGAATATTAGGTGTCTACCAATATATCCGTTACAATATGACAGTAAAAAAATGATAGATGTAAATATTACAAAGTTATTAGCTCAAGAAAAACAAATGTTCATTTGAAAAAGGAACACATTTCAACTTTAGGTCTACATAAAAAGTAGTACAAATGTTTTGTCAATTTTTCAAAAATTTACGAAATTTTCGTAATTTAGTTCTAAAAAGATCTGTATAAAAATATTAAATTTATCAATTTAAAATTTCTTTTTTTTTTAAAGGACCAGTTTTTATGTTCCTAATATAAGATGGCTAACAAAACTAGGCCTAGTTTGAATAGTAATTTAGGAATATATCCTTTGCCCAAAAATTAAATATTATTATAAGAAAGTGAAGAGAATAAATCAAAGAATTGAACTGTTTACTTGTAAAATATTGTTTCATAATAGTATTTAAATTAGTTTCACTTGAATCACAAAATTAGAACAAACGAATCAAACTTCTCACGGACGCATCAAATACGTCGTTCTGTGTGAAACCCCTTTGGAAGTGTCATTTCGGAAACGTGAGAAAGTCGAGTTTTGAATTTCCCATTTGTCAGTATTTCTCTGCACTGTACGAACACAACAGAGTAAATATAGTTTGTTTCACTCCAAACGAAAGATAGAACTTTACTCTATAAATAGAATTAAACAAGTATCTTTAAATAATTTGAATTGTAAAAGATATCTCGAATGCAAAATGTGCCGTTTTATTTTTTTAAATCTTATCAATTGCTAAGTTTTACAGACAATTCCATATCTTTGGAACTATACAAGTGCCTCTTGTTTGGATTGCAGTTTTAGGAAGTTAAAATCTTGACGAATACAATAGTATCTCTATATTATTGTCAAAATATCCCGGTCGAGCGGTAGAGAGCTTCAAAGAAATGACAAAGTTGAGCCTTTCCACGTGATTTATTCGCGCGGCGTTGGATTTTCAGAAAATATGATTACATAATAATGTAAATATATGTTTTAGAAAAAAATTTAAATTACAAAAATTTAAGTTTAAATCATTTCCTCTTAATCGGTTTATGCCCTTTTAAGATTAGAAGATTTTTTGTGGGTGAAATATTCGATACAATCACGCGTTACAAATGTGTTGTCGTGGCACGGAGTGACTACACAATTGTGTAGTCTGCCGGTTCTAGGGTTAAAGAATTTTAGAAGCGTATCCAAAAGTAAAGGTTAAACAATTTAATAGTAAGTACGGGAAAATCTATATATATCCGTGTCAGATTCTGAATGTGTTTATTCAGTTCTTTCAAGTGTTATATTTGGATTAAATTGATTAGCATATAAGTAGTAAATAAAATAATATTTACATTGAGCTTTAAATAAGCATAATAATTAAATTTTAAATAAATGTTATATTTTGCATTAGAAATTGTTTCTTATTTCAAAAGTAAAAGTTAGCAACGGTGATAATTAAAAAAAAACATCGTGTTCAAAGAGGAACTAATGTATAACCAAGTCAATTCCAACCATAATAAATATTATCGCAAAGTAAAAACTAAATACATACTGCCACGCGTCCCCCCTCCCGCCCTTTTACCCTTTCGTTCGTGTTGATTTTTAACTGTTTCGGCGTTCCTTGCGCCACTTGCCTACTCTTTTGCGTGTTGCGCTCTTCGAATCCAAATTTAAACCTTTATGTGAAATTCGATCAACTCGTACCTGCTCGTATGACCCTTGTTGAGAGGTTGTTGAAATTTTTTTTCCATTTCCAGTTCTTATTTAAGAATTGATAATTTTGTACTTTGCTTACTTTTTTGTACATTAGCTCTAATTTTAACACCGATTTCGAGGTCGTTCCCTGCGGAGCTATATTTGTTAGAATCAGAAGATACCTTCGTCTTACTTTAATTTGGATAATTAGAGCACTTTAAGACATACGGTATATTATTAGTTCTATAAATGATTTTAGGAATTTTTAAAGAACAAACTAATTTATTGAACAAAACTGATTGTTTTACTTGTACGAAACACTATTGGTAAAAGAATATATTGTTTATATTTACTTTTACAGTTATTAATATTTCGTCGCTATTTACCACTGTGTGATGTGAGCTGCCTTTTAATTAAAATGATTTTATCTTTTTAAACTTTCCCCTGAATTTAATTAATTTATTAATGTTTCTTTATTTATTTATTTTAAAAATTTAACTAGGACCGAAAACAACTTTATAGTTTATTACTTACAATCACACAAGACGTTCTATTTTCGGTCCTCAGACTCAACTAACTTGAAAAATCCCCAACTGTAGGCTTTTTAATTGCCCAAACCTTTAGTCAAGATATTCACCATTGTAAAAAGTGGCGAAACTTTTATTTCAATTATCCTTTTAGGCTTAAAATCTTTCCTAATTAGTAAATCGGTGGTTAATTGTTCGATATCGCATTGTTTATATTGACTTCCCTGCTGATATTCCTTGATGTTCCCATCTCTCTCTCGCCGGGTCAGACTCTGGCATGATTACGATTGTTGTCGCTTCTTGAAATTTCCAAAACCGCCATAACTTTTTCTCCTTGGCCCAAATTTGGATTTGATGGTATCATATTGTTCGTGACGACCACAGCTCTTTGAATTGTAGTCGTACTCCCATTATTTACCATGCTATCCGCTCCGAAAGTTTTTGTTAAATTTTGAAATTGTTTTTCTGGAATGAATTTAATTCAACATTTTCTTTATTCTCTCTTCTTCATTTTGTTCCTGAACGAAAAAAACTGTCTTCGGATCTTCGGTAGCTGCGTTGGTTCTCCAGATATCGTTTGTTTTCTGAAGCGTAACTTTGCGCTTCCGATTTTTACTTTTTGAGCCCCCATTTTGACTTTATTCACATTTTACGCGATATTCCAATACCTATTTTCTATCATGTTATATAATTTAAAATATATTTTTAACATTATTTTCCCTTTTAGTTGATTTGAAAGTTCTCCCTTTTTATTAACTAATTACTCTGATTTTAATAATGCCCTTTTGTTGTAACCTTGCATAATTGTTCTTTATTATTTTATTTACTATCCCCTATCTATATATTAAAAGAATTTATGAAAACTTGTGGCAGTCAGTACGGCCATTATATCCGGCAGATTTCCTTATTTTTTTTAAAATAGCAGGTAATCATTCACAGATATGTCATCAAGCATTACAAATCTTGTATCTTTCGCCTTACAAACGTTATAATCAAGTGCACATTTCTGCTGTGTATTCCTTATGGGGGTTTATTTTTGGTTCTTTGTCCACTTTGCGTTCGTATACCGTCCATCCGATTGCTTTAAAATTTTGCATAGTAACACAGGTTAACCCTGGGAAGGTTTTAGGCCATTTACCGAAGTCCTAGGACATTAGGGCTACGCCCCAGTGGCCCTCAAAGTTTCAATGTTAATCCTATGGAAGAAAGATTTCTATTGATTTTATCAGGGACACAAAAACAGCTGTTCGTATGAAAAGCTTAAAACAGCTGATTTTGATCAACAACTGATTTTGATCAAATCAGTATCAAATGTAGTATTACCTTTTTGAGGTTACATTGACAAACTAAAAACAAACACAAACAAAAATCAACGAAAAATGCTAACTATATTTTAATTCAATTCAAACATTGGTTGTTACAAACCTATTATATATAAAACAGCTAATTTGGATCAAAAACTGAACATAATCGTTCACAGAAATGTCAAGTCTTATATATTATCATCCGTTCTGCCGCTATTGACCCGAGAAGGAGCTCCGGTATACAATCTTTCAAATTTCCCATGTTAATCTTATGGAGATAATGTTTAATGAGTTTGAGTCAGCTGCCAAATAAAACAGCTAATTTATGCTCGGTCACCTATGTACAAACGAGCAAAAGATTAACGAGATTCTTTATCGAATTTTCCACCTGCGAGCGAAGCGAAGCAGCCATCTGAGGCCGAAGGCCGAGCCGGGGTTGGGACGCGGAGCGTCCAGGGGCAGAGCCCCTAGTT
>JAGFPH010004184.1:57638-68770 GCA_018207615.1 Philaenus spumarius
AGCAATGCAGCCGACCATTGCCACTACAATCGACGGATTTTTTACCGACTCTCTCGAAATGGTGGTGTACGTGATTAAATGTACGGTTACACATTCATCGTCCAGTCTGCCGCCGACCGCTGTTGTGTACGCGTTCAGAGTGATTTTATCATGGCCGAAGTGGTTGTAATTGACAATGAATTATTAATTCATTACGTGCAAGAAAGGCCTGTGCTCTGGGACATTTTTAAAGATAGAAACGCCACAAGGAATGCGTGGCATGATGTTTGTCTTCAACTTAAGAATGATTTTGATAACCTGGAAGACAGCAAAAAGAATGAATTTGGTAAGTACAAATAATTGTATCTATTAATTGTATAATGCCATTGAGTTGACCTTGATAGTCTTCAATTTATTTATTTTTCTTTGCAATTGTAAATTTACTAACAAATGGAAATAATCAAAATTTAAAAAAAAACATACAAAAACACTATATTCACAAAAATATAAACAAGACACTAAAATATTTTAACAAAACAACAAAGATCTTTTAATAACACCAGCAGATAAGGGAGCGGTGACAGTAGCAGTGAATAAAATAGATTATAACAATTAACACAATATACTTATATGCTTATGTTTTCTGGTTTCACAGATCTTTGACATCTGCCAGGGAATGCTCCCAACCCTTGATACGAAGTATTGGCAGATAATGATTCTCACATTGTTGGCTTTCAAACCTCCTCTTGTATTGCACGCTACTTGGATGTATTCAAGTAGCTACTTGGCATCCTCAACTACGTACCCATCTCAATTTCAAAGGTACCGCAGCGGAAAAGTTCTGTCGCTCAGCACTACGAAAATTATTCTCAAATGATCAGGGATGATAATGTTCAATCTAGCAGCCCTTCATTATCTTCAACGAACGCTATTGATTTTGCTTAAGTGGAATTCATAATGATCAAATATTGTCAAACATTTAACAAAATGCTGTAGCTTATTCTGTAGAGAAATATAAGGTTGTGTAATCTAAAAATTGCGTGATGAATTCCCAACTCTCAATTTTACTTACCTTAAAGTTATTGCCAGCATTTCATCCGTTTGAATACAATTCCTCAGTCTAGTATTTTCCCGTTGTATGTAACTTTTCAGCAGGTTGTGCAATTCGTCGAATGACGAGATTGACATCCTACAATAATTGAAAACTTTTCTTCATCGTTTCTTAAATCAGGAAACAAAGTGTAGAAGGCTCCAACTTGCTATCTCCTTTGATTAATCGGATTAACCCAAATTAGTCTATTTTTTCGCTTCCTCTTCAATCGACGACGAAATAACAATAATGGAAGAAGTGGATCTCTATTCATGTTATACACAAAACTATTTCTAATAAGATAAAACAACAATTAAATAGACACTTGTTGCACGATTGTCAGTGATTCGACTGATGTGGCGTCGGTGCGTGATTACGGTGACAGCAACGGATATTTTACCGCCCAATGTGTAAACGTACATTATATTAGAGCGGCGACGGTAAAAAATCGGATAAAAAAAAAACGACACGTGTGTTCCCGTCCTAAAGGTTTGGGCAAGAAACCTACAGTTGGGGATTTTTTTAGTTAGTTGAGTCTGACGACCGAAAATAGAACGTCTTGTGTGATTGTAAGTAACAAACTATAAACTTGTTTTCGATCCTGTTAAATTTTTAAAATAAATAAAGTAAAATTAATAAACAAATTAAATTCATTGGAAAGTTTAAAAAGATAAAATAATTTTAATTAAAATTCAGCTCACATCTCACAGTGGTAAATAGCGGCTAAATACATAATATATTCTTTTACCTATCGTGTTTCGTACAAGTAAAATAATCAGTTTTGTTCAATAAATTAGTTTGTTCTTTAAAAATTTCTAAAATAGAACTAATAAAATACCGTATGTCTTAAAGTGCTCTAGTTATACGAATTAAAGTAAGACGAAGGTATCTTCTGATTCTAACAAATATAGCTCCGCAGGGAACGACCTCGAAATCGGTGTTAAAATTAGAGCTAATGTACAAAAAAGTAAGCAAAGTACAAAATTATCAATTCTTAATTAAGAACTGGAAATGGATAAAAAAATTTCAACAACCTTTCAACTAGGGTCATACGAGCAGGTACGAGTTGATCGAATTTCACATAAAGGTTTAAATTTGGATTCGAAGAGCGCAACACGCAAAAGAGTAGGCAAGTGGCGCAAGGAACGCCGAAACTGTTAAAAAACGACAGAATGAAAGGGCGGGGGGGATGCGTGGCAGTATGTATTTAGTTTTTACTTTGCGATAATATTTATTACGGTTCGAATTGACTTGGTTATACATTAGTTCCTCTTTGGACACAATGTTTTGTTTTTGTTTTTTTAAATGATCGCCGTTGCTAACTTTTACTTTTGAAATAAGAAACAATTTCTAATGAAAAATATAACATTTTGTTAAATTTAATTATTATGCTTATTTAACGGACAATGTAAATATTATTTTATTTACTACTTACATGCTAACCAGTTTAATACAAGTATAACGCTTGAAAGAACCGAATAAACACATTCAGAATCTGACACGGATATAGATAGATTTTCCCGTACTTACTATTAAATTGTTCAACCTTTACTTTTGGATACGCTTCTAAAATTCTTTAACCCTAGAACCTGCAGACTACGCAATTGTGTAGTCACTCCGTGCCACGACAACACATTTGTAACGCGTGATTGTATCGAATATTTCACCCACAAAAAATCTTCTAATCTCAAAAGGGCATAGACCGATTGAAAGGAAATGATTTAAACTTAAATTTTTGTAATTGAATTTTTTTTCTAAAACAAATATTTACATTATTATGTAATCATATTTTCTGAAAATCCAACGCCGCGCGAATGAATCACGTGGAAAGACTCAACTTTGTAATTTCTTTGAAGCTCTCTACCGCTCGACCGGGATATTTTGACAATAATATAGAGATACTATTGGATTCGTCAAGATTTTAACTTTCTAAAACTGCCATCCAAACAAGAGGCACTTGTATAGTTCCAAAGATATGGAATTGTCTGTAAAACTTAGCAATTGATCAGATTTAAAAAAATAAAACAGCATATTTTGCACTCGAGATATCTTTTACAATTCAAATTATTTAAAGATACTTGTTTAAATCTATTTATAGAGTAAAGTTCTATCTTTCGTTTGGAGTGAAACAAACTATATTTACTCTGTTGTGTTCGTACAGTGCAGGGATATACTGACAAATAGGAAATTCAAAACTCGACTTTCTCACGTTTCCGAAATGGCACTTCCAAAGGGGTTTCACACAGAACGACGTATTTTATGCGTCCGTGAGAAGTTTAATTAGTTTGTTCTAATTTTGTGATTCAAGTAAAACTAAGTCAAATACTATTATGAAACAATAATTTACAAGTATAAAGTTAAATTCTTTGATTTATTCTCTACACTTTCTTATAATAATATTTCATTTTTGGCCAAAGGATATATTCCTAAATTACTATTCAAACTAGGCCTAGTTTTGTTAGCAATCTTGTAGTAGGAACATAAAAACTGGTGCTTTAAAATAAAAGAAATTTTAAATTGATAAATATTTCTATACAGCTCTTTTTAGAACTAAATTAAAAAACTTTCGTAAATTTTGAAAAATTGACAAAAAAATTTACTACTTTTTATGTAAAGTTAAAATTTGTTCCTTTTATAAGTGAACATTTTTTTTCTTGAGCAAATAACTTTGTAATATTTACATCTATAATTTTTTTACTGTCTTGTATAAGTTATTTAAACTTTTTTCTACAACACTTTTGGATTGGGGTTCATTTACTATGTTTGAAGAATTTTTGTAAACGCAACGCCAAAAAATAAATTTTCGTTAACCTTGCCGGTTCTAGGGTTAAGAAAACATATAATGATCGGACTTAATACTAATGACAATCTAGATACAATTTGTATTTTTCATGATTTTAAATCTAAGGACTCATGCGTGGTACGAGTGAATATGTGTCAGTATGATTCAAAATTTAATAATAATAAACTAGAGAACGTTTTGAAAATTAATATTTAGATTTCTTATCTTAACTGTTGATTAATCTTTCGTATTAATTTATCATAGTGTCTATTTTTCGTTGATTTGCTTCGTTTGCTCCATTGTTTTTGAATAACTTACTGTAATAGATTTTTTCTCAGTTATAAAAATGTCTGCTTGATATCTTAATTAAGTTAAAACTAATTTAGATGTTAACACCAGCTCATACAATAACTAACTCGTACGCCTAACTTTGCAGTGCTATATATAAGAAGCACATACGTTTATAAACGATGTTAAGAAAATTATTTGCTATTCTTATTGCTTTATTATAATTGCTTTAATACATTATGTATAGTTTATAAGTCGTGTATTATTATAAGCCATGCTTATTATTTCCAATTACAAAATAACACATACACTTTCAAAATAAAGTATTTTACCATTATTTCAATCAATAGACCTCTTTTTAACAACTATGATGCTTTTCAGGACTTTATCCAATCATCAGATACAATCTGGCTTGTGTTTGTAGTCTTGCTGAAATATCTTGAAGGGAGAAAACAAAGTTCACAGGACATAATCATATAAAGGATATTGTTTCTACATAGGGAAAACATGAGAACACGTGATCCGTGTCTGTATTTTCTGTCGGTACTACTGTTTTACAAACCAGAAAGTAATCTGGGGTATGATATTAACATTACGATCGGTAATGGACGTTATGAAAGGCCAATCAAAGCATTTCTTCTTTCCAAAAAAAGTGTATATAAACCAATAATTGGAGGAGAGTATATTAAATCTATAACGCAGTTTCCCTTCATGGCATTGGTCGAATATAAGAAGGTAAGTAACTCTATCGTATTCTGGATACATTATTTTACAATATCATGTGCTGATTTAAAATAAAAAATAAACTACGCAATTCATTATTATATACAAAACCGTTTGAATTAAAAGTAATTACGTAATTTTATTTGTTTATTTTATTTTATATTACCAACCAGGGGGGGCCCCTGCGCCTTCGTGCTCCGAACGCTAACCCTGTTGGACCCTTCTATACACAAGTGTTATCTTTTCTTTAAAATAAAAGTTAGGATTAATAATAATCTCAAAGCTAAGATGGTAAATAATAGTGAATGTTCAAATTAATTTATTTCTTATAGTAAGTTTATACTATCACTTAAAATAAAGTTTAAAAAATCAGCAATCATCAGGTATACACTTAAAAAAAACTACCTAAAAGTTAAAAATAGAAATAATTGTTTCACATTTTATTTTGAAATCAGCTGTTAATGGACATATTTAAGCAAACAGTTGGTTGCTGTACTAACACTAAACATATTTATTACGGCGCCCCCTTTTTCATACAATATTTAGTACAGTTTCTGTTGATTTTACGCCCCATAGATGTTATTGACTTTATTTTAAAATATGTAAATTAGTTGGCATCATCGAACTAACATAACCTACGTGTGCGTTAAAGGGCAGCAGGGATTTTACATGTGGAGCTACAATACTGAGTACAAAATACCTTATGACGGCAGGACATTGTGTGGCAGACTGCACAGATGATGATTTTAAGTGTAAAAAGGAAGATGTAAAACCATATAAAATACATTTGGGAAGCGTTGACGCTTTGCATCCTCTAGTAACTGCAAAAGTCAAACAAATTTTTGTTCACCCAAAATTCCGGTTTTTTAATGAAATTGACGATACAGAGATGTTGTAAGTATACACTTTGTATTCTATTTTTTAGCTTTTTTTGGCTTTAGAAGAAATTATAATTTGTTTACAGTTAAATAATAAATGGTTTATATTTATAGAATGGAGGACATTTGTAATTTATTACGATATACACGTAAATATTGTGTATTCCACTATTCAGAAAGTTTTTTAGTTGTTAACCCAAGGCACGTTTAGACGGAAATGCAATAGTGACCACTGGCTGAGCAGTTGATATCTGGTTATTCGTCATTAATTATTTAATTAATTAATTACACAATTTATGTTTGTATTTAAGCTTACGTAAACGAAAAGTTAAAACGGATATAACTTAAAATAATTACCAATACATTATTAACTATTATTTAAGCAATTATTAAATAATGTCTATTTACAAATTAACGTCTTAATTTTGTTTACAGTTGTGACTTTCCTTACGATATGGGTATTATGAAGTTAAAAACCCGACTTGTGTTTAGCGATAGAATATCCCACGTCAGACTAACGACACCTGATCTTCTGGAAACAAGACAAATGTCCACTTTAAAGTGTACTGTTGTCGGCTGGGGCGTAACAAAAGAATTAGAAGAACATCAAAAACACAATACTCGCTTAAAGTTTGCAAAAGTAAATTTGATTAGTTTTGATGAATGTGAAAACCATCTCGGTCTCGGTAATAATGAAAATATATGTAGGTCCTTTCATATCTGCACCATTGACTACAAATTTGAAAATAGCTTCTGCTTGGGAGACAGTGGAGGTCCCTTAATATGTAATGGTATGCAGGTTGGCATTGCGTCTAGAATGACAAATGGAACATGTTTACATCATAAAGCCCCAAATATATTTACTAGGGTTAATATTACTTTACAATGGATTAAAAAGATTATGTCTAGAGACGAAGTAAGAGAGTTGGAAAGTTATTATTAAGACAATATTCAATTAAAAGTAATAAGAAATATTTTAGATTTTAATAATATTGTAAATGAAGAACTTGCAATCAAACAAGTAATAAAACATACATTGAGTAAATCATTTATTATTTTACCGTTTCTGCTTTATTTAATAAATAATGTGTGGACAATTTCAAGACCTGAATGTAGGTACTTTTTTAAAAAGGTGAAACAAAATACAATATTCAGTAATGATCTACAAATTTACTTGATCCTAGACCAAGATTTTGGAAATTTTCCAGACTTAAGCGGAACTCAATCTATTTGTTATTACTTTTATTTATTAGAAATATTGGTCATAATAGTATATATTGGTAAAGTTGGGAGCGGACAAAGCTCGCAAACATAACAAAAAACACAGAGAGCAATAAATTAAAACTATTTAACAAAAATAGAATCTTTATTAACAGACAAATAACGACCACTTATTATATTCACCACTAGAAATAGTTAAAGGGCAAATAATTGTAAATGAAAAATTAATTTATTTTATACATTTAAATTTTAAGGCATTATCGTTCTTCTATTTTGCGACACAAACTAACTGGCAACAAACATTTTACGCCTCCAGATTCAAAACTATTTACACTTTTTCTCACTAATAAGAAAATAAAAAACATTGCTTTTTATAAGTAAAATATAAATCTTAGGTAAAAAGAGTCTTATTTTTACAGAATTAATTACGGTTTTGTATAAAATATAGTATTTATGAAATTGCAACAGCTTTTTAACATTCCATTGTAAAACATATTGCACTTTGAGTTAAATTTTATTGTTTGCAAATTGAAAATAAGCCTCTTTAATAACTAACTGTTGAAATAAGAGTTTCTGAAACTTTCAGCGCTCCTAGCGGCTAAACGGTTAAGTTTATCAACAAAATACGAAGATTAAAAATATCTTAAAATTGCATTTTAAGTTCAAATCCATCATAAAAATAGGGGTTTCCATAAGAAATTCGAAAGTTGGCCGCCATATTGAAAAATGACGGCATATTTTCGAAATTTCAAATTAATATTTTTAATGGCCACTAAAAAGTAGGTGTTGTCCCCCATTTAAAGTTTCCTGTAAATCTTGTCGCTTCTGATATACCAATGGTGGCACACTTAAAATAGTCACCCTGTATATTAACTTAACCTCAAAATCTCGAGTAAATAGACAGACATGTTGTTAGAAATTATTTTATTTCTCGTTCAAAAAGACTCTAATTTTTAAACTATTTAGGGAAATTGTGTCCCAAAAAAGCTAAATGTTTTTCATATCAAAATAAGTTAAAATTACTTACAGTTCGATTCAGAGCTGTTTACTTTTTTTTCTGAAACCAAGCTATTTCAGTGCTAATTTGATTGGATTATAAGAAATATTCATAGATAGATTGCACTTTTATAACTGCACAGTTTAATAAACTTTATCATATAAATAGCAAAACAAGCTGCCAATCTATTTCTAGAGGAAGCTTTGTCCTGACTGAACGGTATGGAATCAAATACGAAAAATTGAAAACATATTATGTTGATGTTATCGTATACCCACACTGATTGAGGGTTTTACAAAATTTGTATTTTGAAAAGTGCAAATGGTGAAAATACGAGGTTTACTAACAGCCTATAACAGATAAAACAGCTGATTTAGACCAAATGTTTATCTCCATTCATTTCCATAATATCCAACTTAGCAAGTTTATAATGAGTTTATTATTCCTCACAACCAACAACTTGTTTAGGCTACGTTGACAAAATAAAAGCCAACTGACATAAATCAACTATATTATAATTTAATCACCTGTTGTAACATATTATAAATAAAATAAATACAAAAACGGAATTAAATCTAAAGGTTGAATCCATTTTATGTTAGTCCTATACTGCCATCATAAAAAGTCCTATACTGTCCTGTTGGTATTGTTCATCATCCTGGGAACCAATACATATTTATTGAAATTATTTGCATTTACTACCATAGCAACCTGCTTGTCAAATTCAGAATAATTGGTTATTTTTTTAACTACCAACAGAAATTTTAAGTTAGGTTTTCCTCAAACAAAAACTGTCACATAACCAACAAACCTGGAAATACTGCGTGTGCATCAAGATCTGGGATACCATACCGAAGTGCCTCTGTCCTAACCAATCGTCATTTCAGTGAATATATCAGAGTACTATCTGTAAATGTATATTACAAAAAATATATACCGATAAATATATTATAATATGTATTTATTATGAGAATTGTCTGTAACTTTGACATCCAAACCGTCCTAAAATTTCGAATTTTATGAAAACCTTTCTTAGTGAGCACCTAGGGCCCTAGCGTGAGCTGCATACCAAATTTCATTCAAATCCGCTCTGTGGTTTTTGAGATTTCATGATGAGTGAGTGAGTGGTATTTGGATTATATATATAAGTAGATACAATACTGTCGTCTGTTTCCATTTGCTTCGCGAGAGTTGGTGACCGAAGCGAGCACTGTTGAAGTCCCCCAGTGTTTCCATATGTCTGTTGTGTGGTGGCTCTTATTCTGTCATCATGTAAGCAAAGTATACTTTAATTATCAAAATAAAACTAATTATTGTGAATTCATTACAGTTTGTTAATTAAATCTCAACACTTGTATATACAATGACTATCTGACCTGTATGGCGTTGCCCGTGGTGGTTGGTATAAGTGTTCAGTCAGTGAGTGGTATTTGGCTTTTATACATATAGATCTTAAATAATGAAAGCACTATTGTCATAATAATAAAAGATCTGAAATTATGATTTTATTAACTTTGATCCGCCCAAACCCCTCCTAAAATTTCGAAATTTTTCATACCCTTTCTTAGTGAGCACATATGGTCCTAGAGGAAGCTACATACCAAATTTCATTCCAATCCGTTCTGTAGTTTTGAAGAAATCATGATTTAATAACTTTAATCCCCCCAAACCCCCCTAAAATTTCGAATTTTTTGCAACCCTTCCTTAGCGAGTGCCTATGGCCCTAGAGGAAGCTAAGTACCAAATTTCATTCCAATCTGTTCGGTAATTTTGGAGAAATTGTGATTTAGTCATTTTTACCCCCAAACCCCCCTAAAATTACCAAGTTTTTAAAACACTTTTTTAGTGAACACTTATGGCCCTAGAGGAAGCTACAGACCAAATTGCATTCCAATCCGTTTGGTAGTTTTGAAGAAATCGTGATTTATTAACTTTGATCCCCCCAAACCTCCCTAAAATTTCGAAATTTTTCATACATTTTGTTAGTGATTACCTATGGCCCTAGAGGAAGCTACATACCAAATTTCATTTCAATCCGTTCTGTAGTTTTTGAGAAATCGTGATGAGTGAGTCAGTGAGTGAGTGGTATTTCGCTTTTATATATATAGATAACTACACGCACGTAAATTGGGTGCTAATTGTATATTAAAGACGGTGCTTCTAATTTATGTATCCTGTTACATCCCTTCTTCAGAAGGTTCCCTAGGGACTCTCATTATGCTTCCCACGCAGGGTAATTAGGGACAGTCTGTCACGCCAGCTTCTCAACGTGTGAAGCGGCAAGTAACATAAGTATCTGGATTTAAATTGTGGTTTGTTATGGGGCCTGAATGTTACAACGGTTTGGGAAAAGTATCTTGTTTGTGCTCCAATTAAACTCAGTTTTCTTAACGTAAAGGAATTCAAATACCAAAACCATAAAAAATGGGTTTGTAATGAAAGCAGCACAATATGTTACATTATTAAACATTTTACACTAATTTATTTTAACTTTCAATTTTCATATCAGTTTTAATTACTATATTATTAACAATAAGGGTAAATACACGCTGCAAGAGTAGCGGAGTGCAGCGGATTTAGGTGGGAACGGATGATGTTTCACACTGCCGCCGCAGTTTAGCGCAGCCCACTCGTCGTTGTCAAAGCTGTCTTGGAAGATATTGCTAAATGACTTCACTATACACTTTTGTTTATTAAGTCCTGAGGATAACACTATTTAAGACACTATTACGTTACGGTAAGCAGTGTTTTTCTGTGCGGGCATGATAGTTCCAGCGCTAGGAGGAACACGGCAAAACCCATCGGGCGAGTTACGTACGCATTTTTCATTATACTAGAACATTTAACATACTTGTACACATAACATCATTTTATTTCAGAAATTAACACACCTCTAATTAGTTCCTACAGTTTGAACTCAATTCACAAACAGATACGTTTACTCTTATTTCATCCTTGAAACTTATTACTTAATAAATAATTTAATGCGTCAGTGTTATAATCAGATGTTTACGAAAAACTGCAGTGTTTATTTTTATTTGTAATCAGATGGTGCACGGTACATATTCTGTATAGTGCACCGTAAAAATTATTTGTAGTTCATAATAAATATTCTTTGTAGTGCATAGTAAATATTCTTTGTAGTGTACGGCAAATATTCTTTATTGTGCACGG
>JAGFPH010004184.1:68780-92296 GCA_018207615.1 Philaenus spumarius
TCAAACTGTTACACTTCACTTTTCATCTATACAAATATTATAAAGAGGTAAAGTTTGTTGTTTTGTTTGTTTTGTTTGTTTGTTTGTTTGTATGTAGGGGGTAATCTATGAAACTACTGAACCGATTGAAAAAATAGTTTTACTGATACAAAGTTACACTACACCTGAGTAACATAGGATATAATTTATTTCGATAAAAACATTTTTATATTTAGTCGGAAAAAATTCTTAGGCTAGGCAGACTGATAAAACAACACATGTATTAACATTTATTATCATAGCAACCAATTGAATAAAATAACAGTTAACAGCTGTTTGCTTTAATACTTCCATTTACAGCTAATTTCAAACTTTGTATGTCTAACTTATACGTTAGGTTTTTTTTTTAAAGTGTAGACCTTAGCCTTAATGGTTCTTTTAACCTTTATTATAACTGCTGTTATAAAATGTACGAAATAATATTTAATTTGCACATTTAAAGTTATTTACCGTCTTAGCTTTGGTGTTATTATTAATCCTACACATTTATTATAAATAAATCATAACACGATTATATGTATAGAAGGTTCCAACGGGGTTGGCGTACGGAGCACGCAGGGGTGTCACCTAGTCTTTTATACGTTTACAAATACCCTTTGGATTAGTATAATATAAGTTACAATTAAAGTTAAAATAATAATTTCCCTTAAAATTATAAGATTTAACTGACAAACTAATTAAGTACTGTATCAGCTGACAAATTAAATACTATTAAATAACCTTGTTTGCCGCTGGAGTGAAATAATATTAAGTTTAAAGTTGCGTTTTGTGTTCAACGAATATTTATTTTTTCAAAAATATTGCACTTTATAAAAACAAAAAAACAACCTGATGGATTCTTATGAAACATGGCTAAACTCTCAAGCATACTACCAGCCTTAATTTAAAACCTTCAATGTTTGTTATAAAAAGTAAAATTATTTATAGGTATACAACTTGGTAGATTTTGTTTGTATGTTTCAAATTACAGTAGATTAAACAAATGTTTTATTTCGAGACAATAGTAGAAAAACTTGTATTACTAAAAGTTACTAATTCCAGATATTATGTTTGAAAAGTTTCATTAAAATTGGTGTAGTAGTTTTTGAGAAAAGTTGTGTATTACAGTGAATTCTTTCCCACTCCCCTTAACGCTTCTGTTGCTAATGTTTATTTAACACTAAAGCTAATACACACTCAAGACAACAGTATTATTATGATTAAGAGTGATCTGTACACACTTCTTGACTATTTAAAATCCGACAGATATATTACATTGTTTGTATGTGTGGTTTATAAAATAAAGCTTTAACTTTTTAGGTACTTACTCTAACTCACTGGCTATTCTGCCTACGTTTTAAACATACTTTTGTGCTAAGTTTTGTAATTCTTGTGTTCATAATTTTATATTTAAAATTGCAACCCCGATGTTTGTTTTCTAATCCAAGAGGTTTGATATATAATACTCGTTTGTGCTATATCTGCGTGCAATCTAAATGAAAATGTGTGTTAAGTTTAAATAAACGAGTTTTATGCGTCTCCCCATCGTGATAAATAGTTTATACTCCTGTGATTAGTATTTGTGTTAAACTTTAATGCAAGTATACATCAAGTGCTAGCAAACTTTTAAAAGTAAATTAATTTGGAATCAAATCACAGATATTGCAAATTTAGAACATAAATATATAACGATACTCGAGAACATAAACACGTTAAAGCTAATGATCATCTACATTTATAGCGTCGTTATTTAAATTTGAAAACGTAAAACTAATATTACAAGGATACCAATTGTTACCAAGAGTTTCTTTACGTTATAATAAAATACATTCATTGTTATGCAAATTATAAAATGTTCCCGGAAGCCAAGAAGCACTTAAATCATACCACACAAGCAAAATCAAGGGAAGGGGGCGTAACAAAATAAAAACCCAGCAGGCAATAAATACCAGAACCTAATATCCTGCACCTCAAAATATCTACAGAGAGTTTTTTGTGGTCTGGCTTTCACCCAATGTAATCGGTTTCAAGTCAATCGGTTGAGCAGTTGTAGAGATATAAAGCATTTAATGCTAGCTGACCCGTGCGAATATTTCGCAAGTTAGGAGTAGGCCTACTTACCTGATTTAATACATCGATTTAATTAAGTAAATTATGTTCATTTATTTACGTTGGTTTAAATTGGTTGATTTGTGTGATAGATTACACTTGCATATACAATGTAAACAAACGGTACCAGATAACTGCCACATACTTTCTCCCAGTTGAAACTTTATACCTTCCTAAGAGTAGCATAGGAGGTGGTTATATAGAATTTCAAAAGTAGGACATACCATGGAAAATATTAGATGCATGTAACACACATCCATATTATATTATAATAATATTATTATTATTATTAAAACTATTCGATCAATTTCGAACAAATTTGCACCAAACATGTCAATTAGGCCTTATAGATGGACGAAAAAAGGTTTTTGGCCAAAAACCCCCCAAAAATCAGTTATTATTATTACCTAAACGATAATTTTTAGAAAGATGTGGTTTTTTGCATTTGATAGGGTACATTAGGGGGTACAAATAATCCAAATTTTATCAAAATCTTTAAAACCGTTTTTGAGAAATTTAGATTTTTTTCGTCTTTTGGCCATTTTTGGGGGGTATAACCCCTTAAAAATCAAACATTTGGAAAAATGAAAAAAATGCCTGGAGATATTCCAGAACTACACCTACATACCAAATTTCATCAACATCGGACCGTTGGTATGGTCTCCAGCTCTGTACAAATCCTAACAGACACACGGACAGACATCACCAAAAAAACACTTTTTTGGGTTTAGGGACCACCAAAACAAATAATTACACTATAAATATTTTTGGGTTCAGGAAACACCAACACAGATAATTACATTAAACAATTGTTTGGGGGTTCAGGGAGCACTAAAACAGATAATTCCACTAAAAATTCAAATTCGAAAATTTTGACGAAAACAATACTTTCTCCATATACTACGTATAGGGTGCAGAAAGTAAAAATCTAAACTAACAGCTGTCATTTTAGTTAAATATATTGTTAATAGAATGCGCCTTTCATTAGGAATCATACAAATTTTCATATGAGAGTTTTTTAGTACATTTTTGTTTAGCAAGAACATTAATTTTGAGCTCCTTGTCTATTTTTCGTCAATAGCAAGGTACATAAGTTTTAAAATTAAGTTTGAATCATCAATTTTGATAAATACTTAAGGGAGATATGGCATTTCCACAAAAGGATACATTTGAGAAATAAGTATAAGGATTTTACAAAATCAGAGTTCTATGAAATTTTTTAAATAGACATTCCAAAAACTTTATACACCAAACCTAATTATCAGTATAAGATTTTATTAAAAATAATTTTTTCTTAAAATATGTAATAGATTTAAATAAAACATAAACATTACGTTTATAAATAAGTACAGCATAAATAAAACAGACCTCTACGATAATATTTAATTATCATATTGTAGGCTAGAAATGTAAGAATATGCATACTAAATTAACGATAAACATGCCTTCGAATAATTAATATATAATATTTCCTAAAGAGAAATATTGAAGAAGGAATATAATAGAAAAACATACTTTTTAACATTTAGAATTTTTAACACATTTACATTGTTTATCTGAATTCAACCAATATATACGAAACTTATATAATTTACGAGTTAAATACATTTTAAACGATTTATATTTTTAGTTCTGTTAAGAACAAAGGAGTTCTGAAAGTAATGTACTCTAGTCAATAGTAAGTTTTGGTGCTCATTTATTAAAAAAAAATAGTTTGAGACACATTCAAAATCACCACTCAAACTACCCCACTTACATTAATCACTCTGTTTTTTTTTTATCTATCGCATTCATATCTTATTGAACTTTGTTGGGTTCTATAGTTTAATTACATATGTAACGAATGTCCAATTAATTCCGATTAATCAAAGCAATAATTAATACCATTGCGCAATGCGGATATTTCGCTGCATTATTTTACATGATATTCAATCTTCGGTAATATTTGCTGAAACTAGTTTAGTTAGTAAATAGCTAATTTTTAGCTTCATTATTGAATAGTTTTTTTATCATTAATAAGACAGTTTTAATAATTGGTGAATTGGATCTTTTATTTTGTTGCCTACAGACTGATCACGCTTTCTTAAAATGTATATATAGCCTTGGAACAAGAAACCTGGTACGAATAACTATACCTTGCCCCTCCCGCCCCTCGCTCACTTTCACTTTCCTACTCACTGACTGGTGCATCAGTTGGGCTTATCATTTTGATGCTGTCATTTCTCTAAACTATTCTATTCCTGATACTCCCATTCCCTCTTATATTAAGGAGGATAATATTGGGGAAATTCGCGTGGCTGTCAAAAGATACAATTAAAAAATCCTGCCATGCATCGTGAGGCTTCCAAAAATTACAGTCAACAAAATTCCCAGGTCAAAATGGCTGGCGTTCAAAAATACAGTTCTAAAAGAGGTCACATGAAGGTGCTTCCATGGTCTGAAAAATCAATGTCAGGGTTTCACTACAACTGCAACACCGATTATCACAAAGACAAAATAGTTGAACTAGGTCCTATGACGACATGTAAATGGTGCACAGCTATGAAGTTTTATAAATGACATGGGATAGAACATACGATTCATATCCTTATGACACACAAAATTACCATCATTTGTCGCATTTATTTCACCAAAATAATTATGCAATAGAGAAGATTTGCCGGATCAGCTAGTTTTATATAAGTGTTTATATGTATATATTTGTATAGCTGATTGTATCCTTAAAGGGGAAATAAAATGGATTCTGACATTCATAACAGTTGCTTCGTGTAATGCTCAGGCTTCGTCATCGTAATTACTGATGTCGTCCCTTGTAGCGTTGTTTGGCATTACCAACCAGCCCCGGCCACATTTAGCTCGGTTATGAAATACTCGTCTCTAAAGATGTGTATCAATTTTGTAGCTTCCAATCTACAAAATACAAACACCATTGTTAAGGTAATGTTTCAAACTTTATCTTTTGTATTTATAATTTATTTCTAAAACGTATATTTACATACTAATCATTGTTTCAGTTTTTGAGTTTTCTAAACGCCAATGTCAGGCGAATGAAATCGTCGAAACGACATTTAATTTACAGTTTCTATGTCCCTCCCTACAGCCCGCCAGGATTTTTTCTGAGTTATATCTATATACTCATGGATGCATCACACTTTCCCCTACCTAAAACTGCAATTCTAAAAAAAAAATCGGACAAATAATTCTAAAGTTGTGGGGCGTTTTGTAGACCCTTGCAATTGGTCAGTTTTCCAACCAATAAACAGCCTTACTTATTACACGTGATATCTGTGTGATCACAGTCTATTTTTAGACATATTTTGATATGTTTGTAAAGAAAAAGCTTCAAGCTAATATTTCCTGTAAACTAAATATGTTTTGTTTGAACGGTTTGTTGTGTAGGGCACTGGGAAAGTCACTGTTATGACGTTCTCATCTGAAGGTTCAAATTCTAACATAACGTCTTTTAGTAACATGCGATAAATAGTTGTATTGGAAGCATCAGTGGGAAGTTTCTATATTTGTTCTCACTTTTGTTATTCAAATAATTCTAAGTCAAACACTTTTATGAAAAGATAATTTACAAGCATACAGTTAAATTCTTTGATTTATTCTCTATACTTTGTTATTATAATATTTCATTTTTGGGCAAAGAATATATTCCTGAATTACGTTTTAAACTTGGCATACTTTTGACAGCAGTCTTGTAGTAGGAACATAAAAACTGGTGTTTTAAAAATAAGAAATTTGAAATTGATAAATATTTTTATACAGTTCTATTTAGAACTAAATTACGAAACTTTTTTAAATTTATGAAAAAATTTACAAACAATTTTTACTACTTTTTATGTAGGTCTAAAGTTGAAGTTTTTTCCCATTACTGAACATTATTTTCTTCCTGAGCTAAGAACTTTTATAATTTTACATCAATCCATTTTTTTAGTCACATGTATGAACTCCTTAAACCTTTAAACCTTTTTCTATAAAAAATCTATGGAATACTTTTGGGATACAATTACTATTTTTTACGAATTTTTGAAAATATGGTTGCATACGCCGAAAATAAAAAAAAAATATAATAACATTGCCGCTTAGAGGGTTAACAGGGACATCCGTTTAAAAAGTCCAATATAAAACTAAAACTAAATAAGTTTACCAAATATTAAAAATGAAATACATTCCTTAACTTATAATTGAAATGTATAAAGAGTTAGCAATCAGAGCAAAGTTAGTAAACTGAAACATTTACATGTTACACAGCAATGAGCTTTAAACTTTAGTTCTCACAAGAGTGAAAACGCAAAAACTTGATAGGATTATTTAATTAAATTATATTTACCTGTCAGAATTATTTCCTGACTTTAGTTGTTGCCGCAGCACTTTATTTGATTAAATGCAGTAAGTTTCTCAGACTGTGTTCACACAAACATGTTATTAAGCTTTGAGATTTTATAGTTGATAAAATGTAATTTTACATCAACCACCTAACATTTTATGTTAAGCTTTTAACTTTACACTTTATAAACTGTCTGTTCGCTATACCCTGAGTTAGTCATTACTTACTGTAACCTCGCAATCTTCTAACTTTTAGTATATTTTGAAGTACTCTGTATAATATATAATTCCTTGGATATGTTAAAGACGAACCATGACAAAGGAAATATTTGCTAAGGTTAAGCTGATGGATTTATTATCTAATTTATAGGATAAGGGTAGCTAGCAAGATGAGCTCTATTGTATCCGAATCACCTTTAGTGAAACTAACAAGTTAATTGTTGTAGTTCAGTAGTTCTACTAGGTCAGAAGTTCAGAATTATGTTCAAATTACTGACATTACTAAACAATTGTGTTTACCGATTAAGCTACACGGCATTATTAGGTCTACATAAAAGATTTTCTTTCTTTCTGCACATTTTTTGAAACGATAATATGATAGTTACGCAATCGTTCCAAAATTACTTTTTATTTTCCTACCTACTTTTCAGGCATAGGGTTGACAACTCTAACATAATAATTTCACTTTATTAGTGTCTAACAATTTAATGAATATATTAATTCTAAATATAAAACTTTCGTATGGATGGATGCTAATGAAGTACACAAACTTTAAAATTATAATATTTTAAAACTTGCTTAAATTGTTCATTGATTATAATTTTGTTTGTTTGAAATATTTACAATGAGAACATATTATATTTATTAAATACTACCATCTTGTATACAGAGTGTTCAAAAGTCCCTTTAACCCCCCCCCTCATTATTTTTGTCACTATATCTTGTGTTGCATAACTGGACACATTTTTTACATATCTGAACCATTATGATTTTGGAGGGCTTAGGGAGGGGTAACGGCTAACCATTTCAAATATAAAGACAGGTCATGTATTAAAAACCACCATTGAAAAGCTTATTAAAAGAAAAACACAATGGCACAAAATTAAGAATAATATCTTACTTCGTTTCAAAGTAATACACAATCAATGTTCTGGAAAATAACAAACAACCCTATTATTTCTAATATCAACAAATAAGTACCATACTTTGATGTTATGATAGCAATATAATTTTGCAGAACTTTGATTGTCCATTAATTTTAAACGAAGCAAGATAATAAGCTCTAGTTTTCCCCATTCTGTTTCTCTTTTATTAAGATTTTTTACGGTGTATAACATGACCTAAATTTATATTTGAAATGTTTTACCACCCTACCCCCTACAAGCGCCCAAAAATCATATAGGTTTAGACAAAATAGATTTCCTGTAATGCGACACAAGATATATAATATACAAACTTTTGTTAACTTATTTTCAATAACAAAAATAATAAAGAGGATTAAAGGGATATTATTATTTATACTTGCCTTAGCAATCCTTTTAGAAGTCTTATCGTTTACAGCTGTTTCACCTTTCCATTTTCAGGCATCATCAGAACGAATATTACACAAAAAACACACTTCTGTCACCAGTTTTTGATATGGTAGACTGATGACAGTCGCATACTGTTACTCGAATAAATTCAATAAGTGTTTTAAATGTTTCACCAAGTTTCGTTTTATGTTTTTATTTGATTATGTGTTAAATGTCATTTTAATCTGTCAGTTTAATAGTTTCACTTATAAACTGATTTCATTGATTGGATAAAATAAAACAATAAAATAGCCAAGGTATAAAACCAATACTAAATGTGCCAAACACACAAACCTGAGCCACAGATGTGGAAATGCTTTTATGAGCACTAAGAGCTGTGACACCAGTACTGTAAAGTATCCAGTTAAACTATATTTGCATAAATTAAGCTGTTAAAGCTGTAACAGTATATGGTTTATGTAAGTTCGAGTATTGTATATAATACTGTATGATTGATGGTATGTACAATCAGAATAGCGTAACGTAATAAACCAACCTCTGGTAATTCGTCATGAGAGTTCCAACTTGAGCAATATAAAAGACTTTTAGCCGATAACGAAAACACCATAAAAAAGCATTTATTTTATAATACATAACTTAGTAAAAAGTTATAAAAGTTAAAAGAAATTCGAAAATTGGCCACCATATTGGGAAAAATGGAGGGTACGATAAAAAGTCACAAAATTAAACAGAACACAAAGTCCAGGGTAGTTACTTTTTACTTTTTTGTAATAGATCTTATAGATTTCTAGAGAAACAGCTGGCACACAGTATATATCTCTCAGAATGATTGTCGATATGCAAAAAAATATTTACTTACTCTTGCACTATATGTTCTTGTTTCGTAAATGCAATATAGTCCTATCTTTGTTTTATAATACTGTTAGTAAACAAATCATTTACGGCAAAACATGTACTCTCCAGCACTAGATTCCCAAACAAATATCTATATATATATATAAAACAAAGTCGGGTTTGTTAAAAAACTTATAACTCAAGAACGGCTGAACCAACTTTCATAAACTTTGATTTGTAGGATTTGTCTCCCCCACGAATTGCACAATATCTATTAAAATATAGTAAAAATACATAAATAAAATTAAACACAGTCTGATGAAATAACTCAGTCATGTTATTTGAAAGTATTTACATTCCTTACCATAGCAACCAATAATATAAAATAAACAGATACAACGTCGATTAGAATGTATAAGCTATTATATTAATAAAAATGAAATGATTTTCTTAATAGTCTAAATTAAGTTTTTATGAAAAGAAAAATTTGAAACGTTCCTGGAAATTTTTCAAATGCGGGAACACTGAACATGCTTTTTCGATGGGATTTTTGCATGAACTCAAGACCATAACTAACAAAAACAGCTGTTCGAATAAAAAAACTTTAGCAACACATGTTTGCTTACATTCAATGTTGTTTAGCAAATTTATAATCAGTTTATTAAAAACCATGTTTTAGGTTAGATTGAATAACTAAAAACAAACAACATTCTACGAAAAATGTTTACTTTAAGTATTTTAATTCAGTTTAAACTTCGGTTGTTACATATCTATATACCTTTCGCTTTCAAAAATAATAATAATAAACAAATTGTTTGGCACCATGCATAACCATAAACATACATGAGTTTAAACGTAATTAAATTGAAAACTAAACAAACAATCTGAATGAAACTAAAAGCCATTAAAATATCACATTTTTATATTTATTTTGATATATAATTGTAAATTTAAATACCAAACAGTAACTTGTATCTGTTGAATAAAAAATAAGCAAAAGCTTTTAGCATTTAGTCTTAGCTTTAGCTTTCACTATTAGGTCAAAGCTTTTAGTCTTAGCACTTGGTTAAAGTGAGGTGAACAACCTTTAGCCAAGGCTAGTTATCAAAAGCTGAAAAATTTTAGCCAAAGCTTAAAATCTTTCATGTTTTAAGTTATAGCTTTTGCTTATTTTTTATTCAACAGACACCTTATACTAATTAGGCCTATACATTTCAAACTCTATTTGGACCGCTTTGTTACATACTGAATTGACACGGATGTTACAAAGTGGTTCATCATACCTTTGGCATTATACATACCAACAAACATTATATTAGTTTAAACATAATTATATTGAAAACCGAACAAACCATCTGAATGAAACTGAAAGAAAATATTTTTATCTTTAATTATATATATAATTGTATACTGAAATACTAAACAGTATCTTATACTAATTATATCTGCATATAAAAATCCATTGTCTCGCGTCTGTCTGCGATGAACACCGAATCTACTCAACCTTTCATAATGAAATTTTTCGATAAATATGTGATTTATTCCAACTTAAAATATACTATAGTTTTTATCCCGATATAAGGGGTTGCTACTCCTATAAAATAAATACAAATTTAACCCACTTTATACAAGCTATAAACCAAACACTATGTAATATTATTTTTAAGAGATTACGAAAGTATTTGCAATTTGATTGCTTAAGTCAAAGGGATGAAATGGGACAACTACCCTTAAAATTAAATCAAGCAATAGCGAAGCATTGCGGGTCCACTAGTTAATCATATTAGGCACGGTTCATATATATAACTAAACATTCTGTAAATTTGACTAAAATGTTTATTTTAAGGTTTAAGAGTAAGTGGAACTAGTTTAACTATTCGTAGGAGCATTGGAAAGTTGTGATTAAATACTGTAGACTTCTAGTTCAAGCTGAATATGTAGGGGTAAGCTGTTGTATTCCTTACTTCTAACACGGGATACATAATTATAAGTGAAGAAAAATTTGCTATAAACTTTAAGTGCTAATAATATATGTATTTTGCTTATTTAATATCTAAATTAACAAACAGTATTAACATCTCTACTTGTTCGTCGTCCATCCTCTCTCTTTTCATTATTTCTTTCTATATATATATATAAATATATATATATATATATCTCCCTCCCAATAATTAATGTTGTTCTTATTAAAATTGTTCAATCTCATTAGCTTATTGTGACTTCTTTTCAAGAATCACTATAACAAATAGACCAGAAGTATTACATTTAAGTACCAAGAACAAATTCCAATTCTATTTATTGCTTGTTAGTATCAGTAATAAACATTACATAAACAAGACATTTACAAAACAAGAACTACTTCTCACTGAATACCAAGGACTATAAATTATTCCATCCCTTCCCTACCATCATAGACTAAACCCATTAGGGAGATTGGAAATCCTTTACCATGCATTTTACACTTGGCACACAGTTTACATATTATATTAATTAACTACTTCACCTATTTTTACAAATTATTTATTTATTACTTAATGATACGAATCGAGATTATTAGCGAATTTCCATAGAAAAAATGAGCTATTGCAATGGCCCTTATGGTAAGACCGAAGGTCGAGGGTAGCAAACTACCACCGATCATGGTCCCCAGAACACGTAATGGGGTGTCATTAAAAATCATATAAATATTTATATATATGTACATATGTGTTCGCACTCTAGGGGCCGCATTTTAAGTCCGATTTGGTTCAAATTTTTTACACATGTTGGTTGTATACGGCCTCAGACAAGTTTGTTAGCAAAACAAATCCAACAATCGGAAGCACGTTTTTTAACAAGAAGTAATTATTTTTTTAGATTTTTTCTACGAGAATGAATTTGTTTTTGAGTTTTTTTTCTACAAATATAAATTTAATGTGTAATTCTGCACATTTTGTTTTTTTACGCGACCTTGGTTCCCCCAAAATCGATCAAAACGTAAAATAACACAGAAGTACTCGGCTCAAAGCCATGTGGTGGATTTAACCGTGGGGTTGGCGTTCGAAGCACGCAATGCATTGTGTATTGAAGATACTCCCAATACGGGCGTTGGCGTGCGAAGCACGCAATGCATTGAGTATTGAAGGTACTCTTAATACAGGGTTTGGCGTGCGAAGCTTGCAATGCTTTGTGTATTGAAGGTACTCCCAATATGCGGAATGACGTGCGAACCATTTTGCAGCTATTCAGCACCGTCGTGAACCGACCTATTTCCCAAATTGTAAGTTGAAACCCTAAAACATAGGCCTATAAACTTAGTTTTGGAAATTTGCTCAACTCACGTCAGCGGTTCAGCTGCGTGGTCGAATTATTGTTTAAACGTGTTTCGACTTCATAAAGTCTTTAGAGTCCTTCGTGCTTTTAAATCTAAATAGAAGATTATTAACTCGTTTGATTAACACATTGGTTTATTAAAATATCTAAGCAAGGCAAAGTGAAGTTATGTTTACTAAGCAGAACTTCTAAAAGAAGTAAAACAGACAGTTTGTATTCGGCAATCTGTATATACAATCTGTATAAAAGAAGAAGTCCTGACCAACTGATTAATAACTATAATATCTAGATCTAGAAGCTACTTAAAACATGTCACCCTCCTACATATCACTATGTAGAAGTGAGCTAAGAATGGATTTAGCTAAATTCATTTTTCAAGGTTGAAAATGGATCAAACTACGGGAATGGACCCCAATCCATATAACAGCTGATTTGCACCAAAAGCTTCTCAAAACAGTTTCAAGTAAGGCAAATGCTGAACCAACACACGTTTGTTGAATGCATTTACATTCATTACCATAGCAACTCCCTTTGAAAATTTAGAATCAGTTAATTAGTTTTCACAGTCAACAGTTTGTTTATTAATTTTTTATTTATTCTTTTTATCACTCTTTTTCTGTTATTCCAATGGAACACGTGACATGTCGTTAATTGCATGTGTTATATAAATAAAACTTACTTATTATAGACAAAATCACACTAAATTTACATACAAATTTGAAAAATCACAGTTAATACAGTTTGTAAATATACAGGGTGTCCCGTAACTCTCTGGACAAAGGTATGTAGCGTCAGGGCCGGCGAGGTGGTCAAGACAAACACATTCACTCAAGGAACATGGGTCTCTGGTGTCTAGATTTCCGTCTGTCTGTGTTTTTTTACAAAACAATCCATAACTCCTAAACGATTTTAGGTATAGCGTTGAGATTTTGCACAAATGTTTATCTTATTAGGGCCTAATTTTCTTTAAAATTATACTAAAATATCAGTATTCGTTTCAAAATGTCGGGCATTTAAAATATCTGATGCCAAATTCCACGAAAACCTTTAACTTTACAAAAACATTGCAAGATACATAAAAGTTAGTAAATTTTATTTAGTTTTCAATAATACCTTATTTGTTAAGATTGAATAAAGTTTTTTGTAAATAAAGGAGGCCTTATTGTAAATAAAGAAGGGTCATAAGGTCAATTCCAATTGTATTTAATAATTACAACAAAAAAAACATGTTTACACTATCACTGTTGGTTTTTATTTATTTTAAAATAAAAGTAATGTTACTTAGCAACAGATATTTAAACAATGTAAAATGAGTAATAGCATTGTTTAAATTGAGAAAAGTGGGCATGCATTACGAAAAAACCTAATTTCTCTGTAATTCTTTTTCCAATCTTAATAAATAAGGTATCATTGAAAACATACAATTGACCAACCTTTATGTATCTTGCAATTTTTTTTTAAAGTTAACGGTTTTCGTGGAATTTGGCATCAAATATTTGAAATGACCGCCATTTTGAAACGGTTAATGATATTTTAGAATAATTTTAAAGAAAAATAGGTATTAATAAGATAAACATGTTTGCAAAATCTTAACGGTGTACTTCAAATCTTTTAGGAGTTATGATTTGTTTTTGTTTGCAAAAAACACATACAGACAGACAAAAAACTATGCAACCCATGTTCCTATAGTTAAATGTGTTTCTCTTGACCTAAGCAATAACGCTATATACCTTTGTCTATAGAGTTACTGGACACCCTGTATTATTAATTATTGAATATATCAATATTTGTTTAACAAATAAGCCCTTCCCGACACCTGCAGACTATGCCAAGGTACCTCTGGAATGATATACTTCCACAGAATAGAACGCATTTTCTAGAAGGTAGCAATTGAGTGAACTCTTGAAACTGTACATAGAACCTATGTTTTCAATATTTAACAACTTTATACCAGAGTAATACATTCTGCGTTCAAAAAAATAATAATAGATTTAGATTAAGAGTTCAACAACATAAAACCAATATAAACAAAAACATTACGAAAAATGCTTACTGTAATATAATTCAAACGACAATTAATTGTTACATATCACAAATAAAAAAAACTGATTTGGATCATAAACTTAAAAGCATTTATATTTAATACTGTAACAACCAAATTGGCAGATTTAGAATCTGGTGAATATTTTTCACAACCAACAATTAATTTTGTTTAGTTTTTAAGTTAGGTAATACCAAACACAAAGAGAGAAAAGGGTTACAAAGAAAAAACAACTATCATTATTCAAATTATTCCAGCCTTATTCTTAACTAGGCCTATTTGACCAGATTGAAATTCTGCTTTATCGAATCACATATTGGTAATATTTTACAACTTGAAAATTGCCTCACTTCTGTAATATATACCTGACCAGTACGGCGTTGCCCGCGGTGGTTGGTATTTTCAGTCTTTTTAACGTAATTGTATTCTTTTTAAGTGTTCAGTCAGTGAGTGGTATTTTCTTTTATATAAATAGATCTTAAATAATAAGAGCACTATTGTCATTACAATAAAAGTTCTGAAACTATGATTTTAGTAACTTTGATCCCCCCAAAAAACTCCTAAAATTTCGAAATTTTTCATACTCTTTCTTAGTGAGCACATATGGCCCTAGAGGAAGCTACATACCAAATTTCATTCCAATCCGTTCAGTAGTTTTGAAGAAATCTTGATTTAATCAATTTGATCCTCCCAAACCCCCTAAAATTTGGATTTTTTAAAAACATTTTCTTAGCGATCGCCTATGGCCCTAGAGGAAGCTACATATAAAATTTAATTCCAATCCGTTCGGTAGTTTTGGAGAAATCGTGATTTAATAACTTTGATCCTCCCAAACCCCCCTAAAATTTCGATTTTGTTCACACCCTTTCTTAGTGAGCACCTATGGCCCTAGAGGAAGCTACATACCAAATTTCATTTCAATCCGTTCAGTAGTTTTTGGAGAAATCGTGATGAGTGGGTCAGTGAGTGAGTGAGTATATATAGATTAAAAAACACACACACTGTCCTAATCAAACGCCATTCCCGTTAAAATAAAATTGTATACAATAAGCTGATTGCATTTGCTTCGCCGCGGGGTATGTGACCGAAGTAAGAATGAGATGGAGCTCTCTAGTTCTGTATATTTAAAATTATTGAAAAATTAAAACAGCCAAAATTGATTGATTAAATGTTTATTTTATATTCTCATGTTTCCTCATTTACTATAATTAATAATGATAAGTCACTCTTTAGGATACTTTTATTAAACTGCTTTAGAATCAGTATTAAAGTTTATTGCATTGATCCATGCAACAGACTTATAACCACTGCTATTTTAAGTGAAGTAAAAATATATTTGGATAAATAACTTACGTTAAAAACTGTTATTACTCACGTCATTTGGAAATACATCATCCTACATCATATTTTTTAAACAAAAAAAATTCAGAGAATTAACTAAATCTGAACAAATTTGTAAAATAAAGCTGATTCATTATTTTTTTTAAACAGTGAAAAAACTAAACTACTCGTCGTAAAGATTATAAATTATTTATACTACTATTATTATTTATTATTATACTTTGTTTTTACTAAACAGGCTTACAGTTTAAAACTAAATAGTAAAGATTGTATTATACTTATAAATCAAACCATCTACACAATAGTATTTAGAAGTGAAGCAGCCATATCTTGACAAGCTGCCACGTTTAGTTAAAGTTCATAAAGTCATTAGCATTTTGGCAGCAACTGTACAACTTAAATACAAATCTAAGCCGACACAAGTTTGCCAACCGCCTAAACTGTAAACTTGGTTCAACGAGGGTTTCTGCTGCACGAACACACAATTCAGTAAAGTTTCAGTCATATTGTTGTGCGACGACACAAGTTGCATTAAAGTAAAGTTATTAGACTCGAGTTAAAGTAAGCTCTATTTAATCCGATAAATCATTATTGTTAAATTGCATAGTTAATTTACATTGTCCGCTAACAACTTACGGGATGTACGTAATGATAACTCAGAACCAGCGATCATCAACAGCAAGATAACTACGGTACCAGACACTAACACATACATTCTCACAAACTTATTTAAATTATTAAACAGATTCACTGTGACTTCATAATTGTATTAAAGTAATAGAGGGGATACACTAAAGTTGGAGAGTAACTAATAAATATTATTATTATTAAAAAATTCGCACCAAAAATGTCAATTAGGTCTGTATCGATGCACGAAAAAAGGTTTTGAAAAACAACCCACTTTTTGGCAAAAAAAACAAAAAATCATTTATTACTATAGCTAAACGAGAGTTTTTTTTTAGAAAGATGTGGTTTTTTGCATATGGTAGGGTTCATTAAGGGCTACAAAAAAGCAAAATTTTATCAAAATCGTCATAAAAAATAAACGGTAGTTATAGTTTTTTTACTGTAGCCCGTGCATCACTGAGGTTGGCGACATTGTCATTGAAACGCGTTTGAGGTTAGTAAACATATTTATTGTGAGATTTTGTGTTCTGGTTTTATTTCATCTAAAATAGTTATTGCCGTTTTTTATAAAAAAATAATAACATATTTTTTTGGGGTTTTTAAAACCTTTTTTCGTGCATCTATTACAGGCCTAATGGACATGTTTGGTGTATGTTTTCTCTCTAGCTTTTTATGCAGACAGACATTTTGTAAAACCCATTTTAAGTCTGAACAATGTATTTTATCTTACCTCACTGAATAAGTAAAGCTTTCAAGTTTAAATTTACGTTAGTTCAGTTTACAAACTCTTCTAAACGATATATAATTTACCAAGAGTAAGTTTATTGGACAACTTAGGACCTGCGATTTAAAGTTTAGGCTGACCAC
Source organism: Philaenus spumarius (assembly GCA_018207615.1). Taxonomy (NCBI): domain Eukaryota; kingdom Metazoa; phylum Arthropoda; class Insecta; order Hemiptera; family Aphrophoridae; genus Philaenus; species Philaenus spumarius. The sequence continues at coordinate 85,794 of JAGFPH010004184.1, forward strand.
AGATAAAACTTTGCATTTAAGTAACTCACTCTATGTTTTCTTCGGTAGTCAATGTCATTGCCCATTCAAAATTTCTGATTTGTTTCTTTGCCGGATCTATACTAATACTATGAAAAGGTTAAATTTGTTTATTTGTTTGTAAGAAGGGGGTAATCTCTGGAACTACTGAACCGATTTAAATAATAGTTTTACTCAAAAAAAGCTTAACTATTCCTGAGTAACGTAGGCTATAATTCATTTTGATAAAAATATTTTTTATTTCAATATTTGTAAATATAGTCAGAAATTTTTTTAGGTTAGGCCTATACTGATGAACTACCACTGCAACCAATAAAATAACAGATGGAACGGCTATTTACTCTAAGATTTCACACTTTGAAGCAACTACTTGTATTTCTAACTTTTAGAGTAGGTTTTTATTAAAGTGTAGTCCTCAGCCTTGCTTGTTCTTGTAACCTTTATTATAACTGCTGTTATAAAAATAAACATACGAGATAATTTTATTTGAACATTTACATTATTTACCATATTAGTTTTGAGGGTATTATTAATCCTACACCTTTATTGTAAAGAAAAAATAACATGATTATGGTGTATAATTAATTTACCAACGGGTTGGAGTGCGGAGCCCTCAGGGGTTTTCCCTAATTTTAAATAACTTTAAGTTATTAAATAAATACTAGAATTTGTGTCTGACGAGATTGAAATATTTGGTTCGCCCGTTCTCGAGATAAATGAATACTTTTAGTAAGTCAAGTTTTTACCTAAGCTCATAAATGTACAAGGTGTCTACTCTAATATCTAAAATTACAAGCTTTTTGCTACTTTAACAAATGCCGTTTTAATTGCTAAATTGCCTACTTATAATTTAACGCGACTTACACTATTAACCGAAACAACATAGAAATTCCAATTAAAAAAAAAAATATACAAAGTTTATTGGTTTCGCCAGTTACGTCTTGAAAAGGCAGCCTAACAAATAGTAAAGAAAGTATAGAAAAAAGATAAAGGAACACCGTGTAAATAAACGTGTAGAATATATGACCAAAGTGAAGACAATGGTTTCAGCATGGGCGAGTTTCACTTGAATTCTAATTGATCATTAAGTGCAAGGTTGGATTCTTATGACCCAACCCTTAACCTACATTTTACACTATTAACAACAAACTAATAACAACAAACTCTAAAATTTAACGACTAAGCTCTCTAGAGTGACCGTTGTCAGGAAACATTTTCAGTGTCCTTAGCTTAAGTCGTACACTATTACTTTTAGTGGGGGATAGTTCAACAATCTAATTACGGTGATACATTTTTTACCATAACTTTGGTTAAAGAAGTCATAGAGATGTCTAGTTTGCGGAATTCAGTTTCTTTTTTTACCCTCTTTAAAATTATATGCAACTTGCTAGGGGTTGCCATTTGGAAATAAAAAACTACCGTACCACCAGCAAACCCTATTTAAGGGTGAGGGTTGAAACCCTAATCACATTCAAAAAAGTACTTTGACTTATGTTAGTAACATTTATCAAAGATTGTTGGAAAATTTACAGTCGTTAAAAAATTAAAGAAGGGGGACCTTTATGGGACACCCTTTATGGGAACCTTATGAAGTTCAAGGTCTTTACCATATTGTTTCTAGAATATTTCATAAATCGCTTCGATGGTTCTGAATCATCCGCAACATTCTTTAATATTCTCGAACTTTTTACAAGATCTTCTGGAACATTCCATAACATACTGTGTCGGACATTCTGGAATAATCTTGAACATTCTGGACACTTCTAGAAAATTCTGTCCAGTCACTAATATTCCGGCGCTCTATTCCCAACTGCGTCAAATATTTCCCAAAGTAAATTTTGCGGTACTCCCTCTTGAAAGCCATCTAACCCCAACAGTTACAAACCGAAACCTTTTTCATGGAGATCATCTAGGGCTTCCACACCATAAAACTCTCATTCTGCTGCCGGGTTGGGCTGCGGAGTTATGGCGTTACGCACGAAAAAAACCTCTTACATTTATTTTTTATATAGGGGGTTAAAAAAGTATGGACCGCGTCCGTAACTCTTAGAAAACTTGAAGTAGAAAGATGAAAATTTGGTAATTTCTTCGGATGATTAACAACTACTTTTACAAACTTCCAAGACCTCCCCCTTGGCGTAGCAGTGAACGTTTTAAGGTGTACCCTCCACCCTTTCGGCAAAACGAGTCCAGGGATATTTTTGACCTCCCCAAGAAAACTTTTAAAATTTGGGAAACCAAATTGTCTGTTCAGGTGAAATATCAACGCACACAGCATTGAGTCTGTACCTTTACACCGTCAGTAAATACACAAAGACCTATAACACTCCTACTCTCGATTCCACGTTCTCCGTGCAGTACAGGTCTTACGGGATAATAGACATGCTACTACCATTACAGGGAACATCACTTTATTGTCATGCGGGTTGCGTCAACTGACCGAGCATTTCATAGGAGTTGATGTTTTTTAGTTGGCTAGTATTGCTGAGACTGCCTTATGGATAACACATGGCATATGGGCGCTCTGTACTGCACGGTGAACGTGGAATCCAGTGTAGAGGCCGAACCAAGTAGTGACCCGGCAGCTCACGCTTCAACTCTTGTAAAAAATAAAATAAGTATATGTAAAATTAAACGGCCATAACTTTTAAAACATATTTTAGTGCTAATCTATTTGTATGAAAAATATCTGACTATAATTAATAGTATACATACTTTCCTTTCACTCTGAGCTAGTTATGGGCACCCATGCTTTGATTAATTTACATTCACACAGTGTTGACATATTATGGCATACTGGTTTGAACCGGAATCCACACTTTTAGTATTAATTTTATTGTCAACATTTAAGTTTTATCAAACAATTGTTTGCACTATATTTATTATTCATTGATATATTTTTATTTAAAATTGGTTAAATATCCTTTTTATTTTTATATTTAAAACTAGGTTGCTCCAACCGGTGCTAGTTTCGCCCACCAAGCCCCGTGTAGAATCTAATGCAAACACATTATGGTATACCCCAATATTTTCACGTAAGTGACGATTGATTAGGATTTAGACCCTATGATCGGGGAAGGGTAGTGGGTGAAATATAAATAACGTAAAACACAGATAGACATTTACAAGCACCATCCACAATAATTAAAACAATGGCGTGTGTTGTAATTTCACCATTCATATTATATTATTTAAATAGCCTAATAGATCGTCAACATTTCGAACAATTTTTATATGAACAAATTTACTTTATTTTGTAAAAATGCTACTCAGAAGAATGTTTTTTCGAGTGTCACATCCCTTCGCAAAACCCCTAGTTTTGTTCATAATGTTTAATATTTATAAATTTTTAAATAGGAACAACAAATATTTTCGGGATGATAAGTAGCCTAGATTAAGTATCTGAAAAGTCATTTAAGCCGCGGTCACACTAGGCTGTTTAGCAGCCGCTACTAACTAGCCGCTGGTAATATCACCAGCAGACAGCATAGTCTGACCCAGAACAGGCGGCTGGAAGTACTAGCACGCTGGCATTATCTAGCCGCTGGTTCTGGGTAGACTCCGCTGCTTGCCGGCGATTTTACCAGCGAATAGAAAGTAGCGGCTGCTAAACAACCTAGTGTGACCGCGGCTTTAATACAAATGAAAGATTCGTCAAATTTGTTTCAGCCATTCCGGAGATTATAAACAGACAGGCAAGAATAACTCATGATTAGGTTTTGGTAACGTGAGAATAAGAGTATCAGCTTAGAAAAAGGATTCAATATTAAATTACACACACTTCAATTCTATTTATATGTATATCCATTTTATAACATAAGTAGTGTTATAATTTCAAACGAGTTTATCGGTTGTTTACATTTCTTCTTGGAAAACATAAGTTGAAAGGTAAATCTTGATTGTTTGAGACGAATAAAATCTCTCTTGAGACAAACAAAACTTCAAAACTTTTTCATTCAATGGAGTTTATCCGAAAGATTATTACACTTTATTTGTATTGACACCAGTCTTTCTTTCTGTTAGAGTTATTTTTGTATAACATCGCATTTGTTTATTCTATAATACAAAAATATAAAAAATAAGTAACTATGTGTTGTAAAGGTAATTTTTTTAAACGTATTTATATAATTACATTTTATAAGATAAAGATGTCGGTATACCCGAAGTATAAGTTGTTTGGGGAGGAAACCGTAATTCCACGGGATTTTTTAAGGAATAGGACTCACCATAGTAGTTTAAATAAAGATATAGCCTATATAATGCTTTTAAAAAATCATAAAAACAATTTTCTTAGAAAATACTTAATTTTTATTTTGTACGATACAATTAGAGCATGAATTTGAACATTATTTTTTTTTTATATCAGTAGATAAGACCTTACTAAAAAAGAACACTTTTTTATTGCATCTTCGTGTTTACACAAAAAGAAAATTGCATCGAACATATTTTAAACAATTGTTGGCGGTATAGCTTTATGTTTCTGTTTTTAAGAGTAAATATGTTATTTGATGACACAATACAGCTAGGAAATCCTATGATTGTCATTCATATTTTAAAGATTCAAAAAATACATTACAAGTAGCAATTAAAAACCAAATTTCACTATTGTTCAGTAATTGTTGCTTGTAAATTGAATAATATTTTGGAAACATACAATTATACACTATTTACAAAATAGACAACTCCAAACAGTGAACTAAATGTAAATCTGTTTGTACAAAAAGTTAAACTACATGGTAATTAGGTAATATTGTTTTAAGAGGAATGTAATGTACTGTATGTCTATTTTAGTGTGATAATTTGTTTAGATTAGGCCTAAAATGAACCAAAACACGTTTATTTGCAACCAATTGGGCTAATTTAGAATCAGGTTTTTTTACAATTCTTCACAACTATCAGTTTTTTTAGAATAGGTAAAGGCGAACAAAAGGTTTACTGTATTATCTATAAAGGTTTACAAACTATAAATCTAAATTTGTGTAGTATATTCTTAAGTGGCATAAAAACCATTTTGCAATTCGATTATTTCAATGTAATGAAATGGCATGATTACCTTTTAAATTAAATCAAGCAATAGCGAAGCATTGCTGGGTCCTCTAGTAATCTATATAAATAAAAATATAACATTCATTTGTTCAAAATGTTAAATCTCCGATAGTTCTTTACTGATTGCTTTGACATATTGAGACAAAATTGATTTGAATATACGCGTGTTTTAATATATTTTTTAAAAAACAACTACATTGACAGAAGTAAAAACGTCACAAACTATACTAAATATTTTACGGAAATGGTAACGCCAAACTAAATAATAAATACATATTTTTATTGTTAATGCAGTAATCATATGTTTGCTTTAATATTTCCATTAACAGCTGATTTTAAACTTTGAAGCTATTATTTCTATTTCTAACTTTTACGTTATTTTTTTTTCTAAGAAAAAAGTTATTCTTCACAAGGTTATTCTGTTATTCTTCACAAATAACAGGTTTTATAGATTGTGTAAAAGCAACAAAAGGCTTACTGTATTATAAGTCAAACATCTGGTGTTACATATTATATTGTTTCCTTTAGTTGGTAATATTCTAATTTATTTGTTTGAAATGTTGAAATTTTATTATTTAAATATTGAGGGAGAAATTACTAGCACGCTGCTATTCTAATTATTGGGGATGATCGTGTCTTTTGCTATCTCTGACTTACGTTATCTATGTAGTGGTCAACGCTCAATCGAAAGTTTCCTTGAAAATGTCAGAGTACAAAATAGTCTGTTTTCATTGGGGGTTGCCGCTGGGGTTGTAGAGCGAAAAGAGCAAGGGGTTGAGCCCTAGTATAAATAAATATAGAGGACAAAATATGTTCTATCTATAGTTAGATTAACTATTATTGGCACAATCAAAAGGTTTCGAATGTTAATACTTCCAGGTAAAATTGCATACAGTAAGTAAGGACTTTTTACAGGATAAAGCTGATACAAGTTAAAATAATATGCCATTATTTAATTGCACCGGGACTAGGTGCTTACTATCCCAGAGTAAACTTATCCGTATTCATATTTAAATTCAGTAATAAAACTAGTGAAAAACAATATGGCAAATGTTTGTTCAAAAACATTATAGTAGTAATGAATTCTTTTATGTCGTCATAAGTAAATTTATATATAAGTATTTTACACCTTGTTTAGTTTAAAACAATATTATATTTTCGTATTTATCAATATAAAATTATGAAATTTATAAAGTCTTTTAAAAAAAGGTCAGCATAAACTGCTTATGAAACTAATGTTACCGTAGATATACATCAGCCTTTAGATAAAAATATTATAATGTAATAAATAACTTTAAATATATAGTATAAAAAATCTACAGAGAAGAAGCATTGTTAAATGCAAACAACTTATTATAGCCTATAATACAGATTTAAAATAAAATATAGATTACAAATTTTGTAGTTAGTGTAATGACAAACTTAAATAATAATCCATA
>JAGFPH010004184.1:92396-126218 GCA_018207615.1 Philaenus spumarius
ATAATATATACCTAGTTCTACGACATATTCTATTTATTTATTAACTATTTTGTTAATTTACGTGTAAAGAAAAATTAAATTAAAAACTGTTTACATTAAAATAATTAAAGAAGTCATTACTTATTGCATTCATTATAAATCTGTTTTTATGCTTCAAATATTTGCAATCCGTTCCGTTAGTAGAATTATAAACCAGAGTTTAAATGGAACGAAAACAAGCTGTTTCCACTAAACCATTACCGCTGGATGTAAAATACTCTATGTAAACCCGCTTAGTGCCAGATTAAACAAACTGAAAGGGCAATTTTTAGGGAAAACTTTAACTTTGAAACTACATAAAGATTAAAATTCAATTAAAGGACAAACACAATTTTTTTGTAAGTTCTACAATTTTTTATTGAGTCTTGCCGACCAAGGTTTCGCCCGTGACGGCATTGACGAGGCAGTTTTACAGACTGAAGAATATTAGAAAACAAACGTGTTTAAAACATAGAACAGTTACTCACAACAAAGAAAAAGGAAAGATAGTGGAAGGGGGGTGGGGTGAGTATGGTCATAAGGTTGACAATGGGTTTAGTAGAGGCGAGTTGGACAAAAATTCTACCTGATCGTTAAGTACTAGGCTACAGATGCTAGTTGTACAGATGCTAGCCTAGTACTTAACGATCAGGTAGAATTTTTGTCCAACTCGCCTCTACTAAACCCATTGTCAACCTTATGACCATACTCACCCCACCCCCCTTCCACTATCTTTCCTTTTTCTTTGTTGTGAGTAACTGTTCTATGTTTTAAACACGTTTGTTTTCTAATATTCTTCAGTCTGTAAAACTGCCTCGTCAATGCCGTCACGGGCGAAACCTTGGTCGGCAAGACTCAATAAAAAATTGTAGAACTTACAAAAAAATTGTGTTTGTCCTTTAATTATAATGGAATTCTACCAAGTACCTTCGGTCGTCACTATCAATCGTATTAAAATTCAAGCTTAAACAGTCCGTAATTTTGTAGGTTGATTGATTGATTGATGAAAAATTATGTTTATTTACATTGAAACGTTTTAACAATAAATACATCTTCATACTACACATTGACATAAATTATTTAGTCTGTTGTGTTAAATCAATAACCGTAAGCCTGGTTAGTACTTGCGTGCAGCTATAACTCCGCAGAACCATGGGGAATACATAGAATTGGTAGCCTTCCGTCCCCCATGAATGAAGAAGGTTTTGGTTTTTGACCGTCAAACGGGGCATCCTGGAAGAAAATATCACCACAAAACTAACCGTTAATACAGGATTTGTTTATACTGCTTTGTGAAAACAAGCAGAAATCACAATAACTACGGTATTCAGATGCAGGTAAACTACAATATAAACAGAGCAAGTTAGAGCTGCAAACCGTAAAGAAAAATATCTCTAGTTTGTAAAAGTGATACGATATAAAACGAGGTCTCTTCCGGCACTGCAGTAACGCGTATTAACATTATAATGATTTTATGCCAAAAGAAAGTCTACTTAGAGTCGACGTACAAAAATTCTATTACCATATTCCGAAAGAGGAGATTTTGATCCGTAAATCATTAAAAACAGAAAAAATACCCTTCTGCTACATAGCAAGGTGATTTCAGTGACCGTGTAATGTAAATGTTGATATTATGCTCTATTTCACTCTACTAAAGTAATGTCGCCGTTCGGGGTTTCTTCGTACAGTCAACACTCTTCAGACTATTATTTCCAATAGCAATGACTACAATTCCTGAAACAGGATCCAACAATAATACTTCTATGACTCCACTGAAATATTCTTTTAAGGTTTAGGGACATATAACAATTGAGTATTGTTGAAGTGTCAGGACGACTTTGTGTAGGTTACTTTTAATGTATGGATACTACAACAATAAATCTCGTTATTCTTTTAGACGACAGAAATACGAAAGAAACTTCATCCAACTGAAATAACTTTACTTTAAATCGTCTGAATACAAATTTTAGACATAATAATATTTTATAAGATTCTTTTTAAAATGTATAAAAATATTCGTAAAAATTACAAATTATATGCTTAAAGATTTTGTTTATCTTTCTGTTGATGTGGAATCTGTAAATTGTTTATACTTAACTTGAAAAAAATTTATTCATAATCAAATAGCAGAATGTAAAATCAATTCTAAAAATACTAAGCATAATAATTTGGAAGAAACTAAAAACTTGATAAATTGAAGAAAATCATTTAACTAATAACCTTGGATTATCTAAACCTAATAAAGACAATTCTGTTGTTATTTTTTAAATCTCTGATTATATTACGAAGGTTTTTGGTGTTCTTAACGTTAATCAGTACAGTATACGTAAAATATTTAATATGAACAATATTTTACACTTTAGACGACTGTAACAAAAATGTAAAGGGTTTTCTCTCCAATAGTCCAATAACTTAAGAGAGAAAATAAATGGGCGACCAAGCATCGCTCATTATTGTTATTTTTTTTGTAATTTTTTTTAGGAAAATGTAAATACGAATAGCATAGTCAATAAATATAAATATTTTTCGATCTTACGTACATAGGAACTGTTTATTTAAATTAAAAAAAAACATGAGTGTAATTAGTTCTAACATATAATAAGTTTCAGTACAATTTTCTGCCAATCCTAACGTAACACTTTCACTTAAGTTTGTCGACGCGTTTCGGAGTTCCTCTATTATCGAGACCTATTTCACTGATAACTGATTCACTTTCTTTTCACTGAAATAGGTCTCAATAATGGAGGAACTCCGAAACGCGTCGACAAACTTAAGTGAAAGTGTTACGTTAGGATTGGCAGAAAACTGTACTGAAACTTATTTCATGGATCCTAGCAGGTATAATTTTTATAATAGTTCTAACATTTTATTCGAATTTTTTGCAGGTATAAAAACCTAGCGCATTCGAATCCTGTCGTTCAAAAACCTCTGTACTTACATGTAGGTTATGTAACCTATCCAACGAATAATCCATATTTGATATTGTTTATGTATTTTAGAAATAACAAATAATAATTATTATCGTAAGATAATTTATATTACCTTTATAGAAATTCAAAGAATGCAGAAACTGGTGAAAAGGTTTTCAGAAGTAACGGAAAATATTACTAACAATACTTCACATGAATTACAAAATTATCAATATTCTGGTCAAACAGTACTTAAAACAAACTTTGGAAAATTCGATAGTTTATTTTAATGAAATTGAGATGGATTTATGATGAATATGTCTAATGAAATTGCATTTGTTATCCATTACAATACATGGGAGAGCTTTATTAAAATAAAACACTTTTTAGATTAAACGCATCAGCTGGTTTATAAAATGTACTTAGTTAATTGCATTGCTTGGTTACATTTTATAAAAAGTATGATCATTCCAAGCACGTTTAATTGCTTTTCCCTGTTACTGTGTGTCCTATATAGCGACGGAGGGATATGATATATCGTCTATATTTCTCAATACCCAGTAATACGAATTAAGTTTTTTGCTTGCAATACAATTACGAACTAGTTTTTCATTCCTGTGTTACAGCCACTAGACCGCATGTTTGTAGTTAAATAAATATTCGTACCTGTGAGTGTGCACCGTCTGTGGTCTGTAGGTCACCTCATTAAGGCTACTGCGGTTTCATAAACGTATGGTTTGACGTATTGTATAGACCTGAAGATGGAAACAGTGTTTCTGAAACCGCGGTAGCCTTAACGAGGTGATCTTCAGACCACAGACGGTGCACACTCACAGGCACGAATATTTATTAACTAGTAAGCCCCCGTGAATGCGCATTTGTGCAGACATAAGACCTAGCGCATTCGATTCCTGACGTTAAACAACCCCTATGTGCAAATTTTCATCAAAATCGTTAAAGCCGTTAGAGAGATCCCCGAAATAAATGTATAAACAAATATACAAGAATTGCTCGTTCAATAAGATAAGATATGTGTCAAGTTTAAGATGTATATATTCACAGCCCGTTTCTAGTTTTTAGAACAGGAAGTCCCGTTAATTTTTCAGAACCAACTGAAATATTCTAGAACATGTTCGAACCTTCTAGAACATTCTAAAATATTTCTGAAACGTTCTGGAAGCTACTTAGTCTCAGCCACTTGGTCACTCAACTTCCAGCTGTTTCCCCGAATCCCCTTAAGATGTTCATTTGGGCGAGGCTCTCTTTTGACACCCATAGATCCGGTTATAAACCAAAACCTTCTTCAATCTTGGGGGATGGAATCCTCTGCATTCCCCATGGTTCTGCGGAGTTATAGCTGCACGCAAGTACTAACCAGGCTTACGTTTATTGATTTAGACTGAGTAATGTATGTCAATGTGTAGTGTGAAGATGTATTTATTGTTAAAAAGTTTCAATGTAAATAAACATAATTTTCCACCAATCCATCAACCTACAAAGTTACGGAATGTTTAAGCTTGCATTTTAATCTTTATGGAGATTCAAAGTTAAAGTTTCCCCTACAAATTGCCCTTTCAGTTTGTTTAATCTGTCACTAAGCGGGTTTACATAGAGTACTTTACATCCAGCGGTAATGGTTTAGTGGAAACAACTTGTTTTCGCTTCATTTAAACTCGGGTTTATCATTCTACAAACGGAAAGGATTGCTAATAGTTGACGCATTAAAACAGATTTATAATGAATGCAGTAAGTAATGACTTCTTTAATTATTTTAAACTAAACAGTTTAATTTTTCTTTTTACGTAGAATAACAAAATAATAAATAAATGAATAGTATATGTCGTAGAACTAGGTATATATTATTATTCATTGTAAATCCTACTACCTGGATCCCTTGTAAATTAATAATTTTAAATGTATTAGTTTCAGTGGTCCTTTCCCAGTCGCTATACAATGACTGCAGTTTCAGCCTCACATGGGCTATTTTAAAAGTCCTCTCTTTCAGTCTATATTATCACATAACTCAGAACACAATTACATTTTAAAAATAAATGTGTTAGCACCTTCTGGTGGTCGTCAGGTGTTATTTGATCGTACAGTCATTTTCCGTATTGATAACACTTCACGTTGCGGTCTGTACTCGTACTGAGGCGTAATCTTGTTTTTATTAATTATGTCACACCGGTTGCATATCTTTCGTTCTCTGTTCCAATTTCAAGATATTGTTATTTAAAAGGTTTGATTTAAATTGTAATTTGTCATTCAGGATGTTCTCAGCATGAGTTTTCATAAATTTATATATGTGATTAGGATTTATATACATAATATATCAAGAAGAGTGAATAAAACATACAAAACATGTACATAAAGTTAGTATACTTGGTAAAGTATTCTTGGTAAAATATAGGCCTACTTGAAAAATCGTAAAGGAAGTATGAATAATTATAGCTATAGTACTTGAAATACTTGTTTGTTTTTCTTTTGATTTACATAATTTAACTGTAAAAATATAAATTCTGACAATTATTTAGCTCAAGATTGTAATTTTAATATTTCGTTCAACTAATAACTAATTGATTTACCTGAATAATGTTACACATTGTTTATGCAGCCTTGTTAAACATAATTAGTTAAACATACATCAAAGCTAAATTTCCTTTGTTTGAATCCACGTTAAGACAATGTATGTTTCTCTTGTTGGAAATAAATAGATTTATAGATTATATAAAGTCGTTTAAAGCAACTACTGTTTATTGTTAATTATTCTTTTCCTTAACGTTTGTTTTATGTTTTTACGAATATTTGTTCCGACCAATATAGTTGGGTACTTTTATCGGTTCATAAAGAAAAGAAACCATATCAAACAGAACCGATTGCATTTTATGTTCAGTGCACTGGATAGTTTCAAGACAGTTACACAACTTTTAACGTTTTCTGTTTGAACTAACATATTTATTTTTTTAAAGAAAGTGAAATAGTTTTATTATATTTCTGAGACAATGGCCAATAATGTACAATCTGTAAGTTTAATTAAAAGTTGACTCTGTTATACGGAAGACAGAGAAATACCTTTGTAAGGTAATACGTAGGCTACTATAAGCTAAAAATATATAAGGTAATTTTTTAAACATTAATATAACTGTGAAAAGAGATAATGGATAAAGGAACATAAAATAAGAATATTGATTTATGCAGAAATACTATCTAATTTTTATTATAAACTGTGTAAAGAATATCTAATAATGACATTTTAGCATTATTTCATATAGTGTTTGTCTGAAATGTGGCAAATATAATAAAATATTTATTATTGTGATTCCTACTTCCTGGACCATTATTGTAAAATTTTTTAATTAATTTACCAACCTTCAAATGGTCCTGTTGATTTCCCCTCTACTGCTGCTGGGTCTGACTAGTTTCGACACAACTCTGTCATAGTCGAAGACGAATATTTAAAACGTTAATATTTACAAAGCCTTAAAAACACAACCACAAGACATACTTAATGATCAGATACAGTTTAAATCCAACGCTATATTCGATATTATATTAGATTTAAATACACCGGCAAGTTATGCAACCAACCCTACAGTGCAATGACGGGCTATCTGTTCCTTTCCAGTCCAGTTCGCGTTCCAGACGACCCGCAAGTACTTGTGTGGAAAGCTATGTCCCATTTTAATTATTTAACGACCCTTTAATGGTGAATATTGTGTGCGTGTACTTATGTGTTGTGTAGTGATTTGTGTAATGTGTTCAACGTTTTAAATATTCGTCTTCGACTATGACAGAGTTGTGTCGAAACTAGTCAGACCCAGCAGCAGTAGAGGGGAAATCAACAGGACCATTTGAAGGTTGGTAAATTAATTAAAAAATAAAATATTTGTAAATATCATAGAAATTATTGTTGGAGCATAAACGACATCCTGTTTCTACGATGGTTGGCCTTTTTGTATGTTTGTATGTTTGTCACAAGATTACAACCAAACGCGTTGTTAGATTTTTTTAATTATTCGTAAGTGTTCCTCGAAATCAGTAAAAATCCACCCGAGCGTTGATATTTTGGGCAAATAAAGTTTTAATAAAATTACAATGCCAGGTTTATACAGTAGTTTGCAAGAATTTAGTACAATTTATTTTTATTGAATAGGGGTAGCTACCCCAATTAAATATATTTTGTTTTTAGTGGCCTTATTCTCTAAAATAATATCCTATTAATTATATGTGTCAATTGTGATTTAAAACAGAATTAGTTAAGTTTTTGAGAATATAGAAAATTAAGGGTTTGGATAACTACTTCAATTTTATGGTAGTTATTCCATTTCATCCCTTTGACTTAAGGAATCAAATTGAAAATAGTTTTTTATATGTATTAAAGTTAATATTACATAAGGTTTGTTCTAATCCTTGTAGGAAGTTAATTTAATTTACATTTATTTTACAGAGGTAGCAACCCCATGTCAACCCCTTGCAATGCATTAATTGTAAAGTCTAAACACTACTGCAATAATATGGATAAATCGGTCGAATAGGTTTTTGGGAGTACATAGAATTTGTTTAGTTTAACGAGCCATATTAAAAGTATTAAAAACGTTACTGTGCTAATTGCATTTTAAATTAATTGCGTTTTTAATAACAGCTACATAATTTATCAAACATTGTTAATGCGAGGGGCAAGGGATTTTGTGCTGTTTTTGACCTAGTAGATGGAATCTGGAAGTATTCCAAGCGTTGCCTAAGTGAAATGTCTAATTTGCTTGTAAGTTATTTCCTCTTCTAACATCGGGAAGTGTTCCATAAACCTTGCTGGGATCCATTAGGGTATGTAGTAATAAGGAAATAACGTAAAACCAAAGCCAAACATTTAGCAAATTGATTTGTTAAGGGCAAACCTGTATATTATAGTAGATGAAAGTTAAAATCTGAATATAAAATATCGTTTTCTTAGTATCCTAATACTGTTTACGTTGTAACAATGAAACCATTTTGTCTTTATTAAATTATCACATGTTATATATATAATACAATATGAATCTGGGTCGAAATAGGTATACTTAGTGTTATAAACAGTAAAAGTTCGTATAAAGTTCTTTTGTGTCTTTCAACCAATCTAAGAATACTTCTAGAGTATTTCAGGTGAATCTTTTCCAACTATTATCACACATTGTGTAGCTCACAAATTGTATTTAGCACAAGCCATATGCATCCATTATAAGTTTTTGAGTTAGGGTGGTAGGAGAGTGGGGTTCAATGTTTCTCCCTGACGGTGAATGACTGTCCCTAGAACTGATTTTGCATAACTCTTTCCATTTTCAAATAATACAATGTTAAAAAAATATTAAACAAATAAAAGAGCACTGTGGCGACAAAATCACACTTATTTAAATAAAAAACCCGAACCACAAAACAAGGAACAAAAACAATAACTAATCAACTAAATTGCAAGTTATGTTTAATACGTTACCCTTATGTACATTTCGATGACATGGTCATCATCCTCAGAGGGTTTTAACATTACTAAACCAGTATGATTTTGTCATCACAGTGCTCTTTTATTTGTTTAGTCTTTTAATCTTTAAGTTTTTAAATGTTTTAAACATTAACTGTTGTTTTATGTGTAGGGGCGCGCGTTTGTGTGTGTGTGTTGTCTTATGAACCTAACGAAGTTCATAAGAATAGATTTACCTTCATTGATCTGAAAATGACCTGTATGCAAGGTTGAAACTAGTGATCCATCTTCAAAAATGGAACAGACAAAAGACTGTAAGGTACGTAACCTAAATTGAGTAGTGTTAAAACCTTCTGAGGATGATGACCATGTCATCGAAATGTACATAAGGGTAACGCATTATACATAACTTGCAATTTAGTTGTTTAGTTATTGTTTTTGTTAATTGTTTTGTATTTCGGGGTTTTTAATTAAATCAGTGTGGTTTTATTTAAATCAGATAAATCAGTGTGGTTATAAAAACAATTTAATAAATAATATTTTTGAGCGTAGCGAATGAATGCGTGATCCGTGTTTTATCTTCTTAGTACGGAAATGGTTTTTAAAGTTCTTCAATTTGATCACAAGCCTTGTGTGTGGATTACAAATATTTGAGTTGGGGTGGTATCTTTAAGGTAACCTGTCAGTTTTGTATATCTCTTTCTATTTCCAAATAATAGAGGTTTTAAATTGTCTAAATACCACCATGTATAGTTTAAGCTATAGAGTTGCTAAGTACACACTTTTAGTTAACACAGCTTCTCTCAAGCTTGGAATATTATTGGAGAATATTACCACTTGACTTGTGCTAATGAATACTTGAGACGATATCATAACAGATTATACCACCTCTTCAGAAAATACATATTTCCCGTTAATGACTCCTACACGTACAGGAAACCTAAAACACTACATTAAGCTAAATCCATTAAAGCTTGGTAACACTTGCATTCAATGTGGTTTTATTCTGAGTGGAAATGTATAGCACACGTGCTGTAAAGTTACTGTTTTACAACCTTAACATATAAAATATCTCATTACAGACTACTCGTGTTCTAATACTAATCATTTTAATTTTCCTAACTCAAGTCTAATAGATCAGTAACGAACGAATAAAACTCCTGCGGTCATTAGCAAATTAAGGACATTATTTAAGTTCCTAAAGGATAGACTAATAAAGTAGACTATATAATATTTTCTGCATTATTTAACTTTATTTTGTTGTACTTTTAGAAACTTATATTGATCCTTGCCATGGGTGACCATACCTAGGGGCAGAGAGGGGCCATCCCCCCCCCTAGCTCCCAAGTAAAGGAAAATATGTATGTTATTCATTATTGTAGTCAGGTATTTTTCTTTAAAGAGATTAGCACTAAAATATGTTTTAAATGTCATGTGCCTTTTGATTTTACATATACTTATTTTATTTTTCAACATTTCTACGTAATAATCACTAGTACTTTAAAGCGGACGCACATGTGCGTCCATAGCACACAGGCTTTAAATTGGCGTGCGAAGTACCCAATGCACTGTGAATTGAAAAAACTCCCAAGTGGGGGGGGGGGTTGGCGTGTGAAGCACGCAATGTATTGTGTATTAAAAATACTTCCAACACGGGGGTTGGCGTATATAATAAAAATTAATTGCTGTTCCTTTGTAAGCGCATCACTTGAGAAAGGCTGGACCAATTTGGCTATTTTATATTTTAAAATATTTGTAATAGTCCACACTAGGTTTTTATATAAAGAAAATTTTGCAAAAATTCCCGAAAAAGTTTCAAATTTGAAAAAACTAAACAGCCTCTTTTGTATGGACTCAAGACCATAGCGCACAAAAACAGCTGTTGGTATAAAAAGCTTAGCAACACGTCATGTTTGTTTACATTAATTACCATAGCAACTTTATACAGCATTAAATTTTATAATCAGTTTATTGTTCTTCAAATCCAACAGCTTTTTTAGGTTAGATGGACCAACCTAAAGCAAACAAAAATCAACTAAAAATGCTTACTATATTTTAATTCAATTCAAAAATTGGTTTTTACATAATAATACATAATACATAATATATATATTACAACGAATATTCTTTTTTAGAGGAATTGTTCGGTTTAGAATATTTCGGGTCCCACGTTTCGGGACGCCAATTCTACAACGAACAACCTTTGTTTTGAATAATTGTGAATTCTTCGTTGGAGAATAAGTTATTTCCACCTACTGGAAGTCTTATAGGCAATCTCACTTTGTTTGGCCTAGGTGAAATAACTATGTGTCGAATATTCAGTTCACTGACTATTCTGACAAAAACCTTTACTTTATACTTCCAGTAATTTATTTTTAATTTTAGCTCAGTAAGAACACAAGTTAATAATTTTACTTTTTGTAAACCTCTGAAGAGTGAGTACACTGGAACTAACCTTGTAAATTGCTTATTTGTGCTTGCAATTATTTTATGAAATTTCACTTTATCAATTCTTAATCTAAAATTCATACACTATTGGGATATCTGAATATTAGGTGTTTTTGTAAATAATAACCTTTTATAAAACAAAATAAAATTTTAATAATTTCTTTTTTCTAATTTTAAACATAAAACAAAATTCTTGTATTTAATATTTTCCAAATAAAACCAAATAATAACTTTCTTCTCAAATAAAATAATAACTCTTTAAAACTATAAGGCAGAACTAATCTCTTAATTTATTATAGTTTATTTTAATATTTTACTACTCAATTGAATTTAATTTATACTTTAATGAAAATTTGAATTTACGATTTAATGGATTTACTTCTTTAATCAACTACAAATATTTCTTAATCTAACATCCTAAGTAACCCAGTATTTAAAATAAATTTATTTGAATTTACTTCAGGCAATTTTAATGGGGACTAACGTATTTTACGCTTCTACCGACCTTTTCACACTTGTCCAGGCGTCGCGACGTTTGTGGTTAAATCCGCGAACGCTGTCTAGTGATGACGAGCTACAGATGTTCTGCGTGCTGATAGAGTTGTCTTGTGGGTGGAGGTGGTGTCCTGTAGGGTGGTCTAGATGTATGATGGATGTCTTCTTTAAGATGGATGTGGTGATGCCGTGTCTGCTATCCCGGTTCGTCTATTCCCTCGTAGCTACAGTTGCATGTCCTAGTGGCCGCCTGGTGGTGTCCTGGAGTCCTGTCTGGAAGCTATACGAATCACTCCATGTATCAGCTGTCCTGTAGGCTATGTTTTTCTTCCAGAAATCCCAAGTTAGGCCAACTTGTATAGACTAAGTTGCCACTGAAGTCCTTGTAGAGTTAATGCGGTGTCTATTGCTGCATCCCAGATGATAACCGCAATGCCGTTTCTTCTTACTTGTTATAAAAATTTAAGTTTAACGAAGAAAATACTCAGCTTCTAGCACGCTAAAGTATTTTATAAAAAACAAGTATCTGCTCTCGATGCGTCAACTTACATCGTAAAAATATTAAGCATCTCCTCTCGAGTTTCCCCGAGCAATCGTTTATATTAGGTTTTTCGGCACTATTTCATTGCCAACCTAAGCTTTCTACCACTGTATTTCAAAAATGCCTTAAAATCCATTTTTTCGCCAATTTCAAACTACTAGTCTACGTAACTTTTCATCCTGAATTTTATTATAATTTTTTCATAATTTTGTAACATGATTTAGCCTTTGTTTTAATTAAGTTTCTATTGTTTCTTTGGGTACGCCCCTTTTCGTAAACTGGTCACCCTGTTCTCCTTCCATCAGTCTCGTCTTTGGACCTCCCCTCTACTGTCTTGCGTTCTTATCTGGCTTCCCTCAGTTATGTGCTATGGAAATCCTTTTTCCATGTAACTCTTCCAGGGTTTATCCGATTTTCCTGAAACTGACCTCATTTTCCTCAGCTCGTTGTTACCTTTCCACACGAACTCGAGTGACGTTCGTACGACTCCTGGTTCGCGTACACGACCCGCGCGCGTTTTTCCGCGGCGATTTTTCCCGGAAAAGTCTTAATTTTACACTTCTTTCGGTTTTTCTTTTTCCACTTTTCTTGTCCGTTGGTTTTCATTCACTAGCCGGATTTTCATCTCATTTCTGCTTCTGTTTGTCTTGCTGTGAGGTTAGGGACTTCAACGATTTTTCACAAACTAGGGTTTTACTTTACTCCCGAAACATATTTCAAATACTGGATTGTTTTTACATAACTACTTCATTTGCATACTATTTACTATTCTGAATTGTTAAAAGTTTGAGTTTAAATTTTCCATTAGCTGTAAAGGTGCAAATTCTATCACCTTTTTCCTTTTATAAATTTTCTAGTTTTTCTTTTACATTATGAATTACATTAATCAATACTAAAACTTGTTTTAGTTAGAATTTAAAAAACTTTATTTTTAACCTACTTTTTTATCCTTTAAACTTTATGAATTACCATTAACTTTTTTATATGACAAAATTTCGCTAAAACTTATTTCACCTTTATTTTAGGCCTTTTTAAGAAAAGCCTAAAAAACCTTTTCTTTTTTAAATTAGAGGAATTTTGAAAATTTTCTCATTCTTTGAAAGCTCGTATCTTACGTAACTTTATGATTTCTTAATATCTAACCTTGCAGTAAATACACCCGCGGTTAGCGCAATGCATTTCCCGAAGATTTTTATTTTTTATTCAAATCTTGGATTTTGGCTTCCCGTAGGAATCTTTTAAGTAATTTTTATAAGTTCCCAATCCTTTTCAGACAGGCAGGGTCCAAAAGTTTAATTCTACCCGATAACAGACCGCCCGCGTATACATGCTAATCTCGTGACCTACATTTGGCTTTAACTCCCGGCAAGTCCATTTTATTCAAATTTACAAAATTAATTGTAAATTTAAACTCAAGACCTACAACGAGTTTTGTCCGTTGTAATATATAACAGCTGATTTAGATTAAAAACTGAACATTATTTTATTTTAGGCCTACAATGAACCAAAACACGTTTATTTGCAACAAATTGGGTTAATTTAGAATCAGGTTTTTTACAATTCTTCACAACTATCAGTTTTTTTAGATTAGGTAAAAGCAAACAAAAGGTTTACTGTATTATGTAGAAAGCTTTACAAACTATACATCTAAATTTGTATAGTAGGCCTATATTATTAACTGGCAATAAATAAAAACCATTTTGCAATTCGATTAACTATTAAACTATGAAAACTATGAAGGTTCAACAAAAATACTTTACTCTAACAAAACACGCAATGCATTGTGTATTGAAAATATTCCCAATACGAGGAGCACGCAATGCATTGCGTATTGAAAATACTCCCAATAGGCTATGGGTTAGGGTGAAATGCACTGTGCGTCGGCCGCTTCTCATAGTGTTCAGTGTCAAGCTCACATGTGCGTCCTTAGCAGTAAACATGTTAAACGGTTTTAAATTCAAATAACCGGTCCTGAAATGACCCCCCCCCCCAGAAAAGTTTTCTTGTCTACGGCCTTGCTAACGTATCAAACTAATGGACAGCTTTTGCAAGGCGACTAGATTAATTAAACCTAACCTGCAAAAATATTAAAATGTAACTCAGAGTTCCCACATTTTTACCCCTAGTGATTCTAACGAAGGAATACAAACTGTGGTGCGTGGGAAATTCAATTTCAGACAATACGAAAAAACGGTGACCTTACATACCGTGACTCTTGGGTACTTGTAGAGACACCCTGATTAATCTCTTTAACATAAAATTAAATTCATAGATCGAGAAAACACAATGTGTACAAGAATACTTTTATTGCTATTCTAAATAAGCAGTGTAGTAAAAATATCGCAACAAAAAGTCGATTCTATGTCATTATTACCTCATAAGTTAGAAATGTTATATTTGAGAGTAATGTTTCTTTTATATGGTGACTAAATACAATGAAACATATGTATACGTCATGCATTGTGAAACGGAACACGAAACGGACAAATATTTTGCAAACAAATATTGAAAAAATAAAGTAGAAGTCAATTTTAATAAAAGAAAAATTTGATCCACTGCCTATGACATAACATTTCTTTAAATTACACGATTTTGGTTTTAATACCCTTAGTAGAAAAAAGAGGAAATACATTATACAGACAGTTTTATTTTTGCAGTAAGGTTGTAATTTTTTATATAAGAAATGTAATTTCAATATGGTATGAATTGACATCAAACATAGTATGATAAATAACTAATGGGTTTGACTTGTGAGAAAGTAACTAGATGATATAAAACCTGAACACAAAATGTCACAATAAATACGTTTACTAACCTCAAAAGCATTTCAACGACAATGTCGCCATCTTAAGTGATGCACGGAATACAGAAATGCTAGAGTGATTGTTACAGAAATGCTCCCCGACGGACCTTATAAAGTGCAAAATAGAAACCCCATATTAAAGTTCATAAAGAGCGCAAAAGAAACTTTGAAAAACTGCAAAAATTTGGTAGATAGTAATCTTCAAAGAAAACTGACAGTTTCAAATCCAATTTTACCGAGATTATATTGTTTGCTAAAAATACATAAAGAAGGAAAGAATATGCGGCCTATAGTGTCAGGAATTAACTTACCAACCTGTCTAATTTCTAAATGGTTACTGTCACGCCTCCAAGAACTTACTCCTCCTTCTTCATTTGCCTAAAAGAACACTTATGACTTTGTAAAAATCGTACAAGATATTTCATTAACGCTTAGTGAATATTTGGTTTAGCGATGTAGCGTCGCTTTACATGAGTGTTCCAGTGTCCGAGACGATAGAAATGTTAAAGGAGTGAATGGTTTGTAACAATTTAAGTGACTGTGAGGTTGGTGAATTATTGCTACTTATAAATTTGTGCATGTGTCAAAATAGCTTCCAGTTTAATAACAAGTGTTTTGTTTAAAATGAAGGTACCGCGATTGGAAATCCTTTGTTTAGTTTTATTGCTAACTTTTGTATGGGTTCGTTTGAAATAGATGCTAAAAATTCAATGAAATACTTTCCGCGAGTATGGATTCGTTATTTGGATGATATTTTCGCAGTATTTGATAAGCTCGAAAATCTTGATCAATTTTGTGATGCTATCAATGGATTTCAATCCACTATAAAGATCACCAAGGAAATTGAAAAAGACTGCAATTTACCGTTTCTAGATGTGAATGTGTTTAGGGAAAACAACGTTTTGTCATTTAGTGTATTTAGAAATCCCACGCATACAGATAGATATATAACGGAGGACTCACACTATTCTCCAGCGCATAAAAGAGCCACTTTTAACTCTATGGCTCACAGATTGGTTACCTTGCCGTTATATAAGGATAACTACGAAAAAGATCTGAAATATATGTATGGTGCTGCGATTTTTATTGGGTATTCCAAAGAATTAATAGAAAAACATAGTAAGAAAAATGAATTTCAAGAAAATCAAGGAATCAATGAGCACTCTTGTAAGCAACAAGCCCCAATAACGATGAGTTAAAACAACGTTTGCCAAAACATTATGTAATGTTGTTAGAAAATCGTTAGCGAAATATACAAATTTGAATGTACCTTTGTCGGGTGATAATAATATTGGTAAGATGCTGGGCAACCATAAAGACAACATTCAAGAACACGATAAATCTGGAATTTATTGTACTAACTGCGAAATGTGTCCTAAAAAATACATAGGTCAAACCATAAGAGATACGAGGTAAAGAACACTTTTCTCAATTTTTAAAATATAATAGGCCTGATAAATCTGCTATGGCTAAGCATTGTTTAGATGAAAATCATTATTTTAAAATGGAAAATTCTAAACTGTTAAAAAATGTAACTAAACCCAACACATTGGACGCTTGGGAAACTTATTATATTAACAAATACCTTAACATAATTGTGAATAATGAATTATTTCCTTTACAGAATTCTTATTAATGTAATAATGCTATGTTTTGTTAAATGTTAATATTAGTTTAGCAATCTTATTTAGGGATAAGTTATATGGTTAGTGTTAAGATATTTGAATAACGATAGGCGGTGGTATATGACCTATGATCTTAGCATAGGTTTATGACACCCCCCCTGTAGGGTACGCCCCTTTTGGTTAGGTATTTATACGGATCGTTGTCACACTGTTAGATTAGTTTGGTTACTGCAGAACGTGCATCACTAAGGATGGCGACATTGTCGTTGAAACGCGTTTGAGGTTAGTAAACGTATTTATTGTGAGATTTTGAGTTCAGTTTTTATTTCATCTAAACAGAGTATGCTTGGTACGAGCTTAACGACTTCAGGATAAAACATTTAAAGGAATTATATAACTTATGTAAATAAGATAATAATGTATTTAAAATTTTCCAATATAGAAGTTTAAATATACAAATTACATCTATATTATCATACACTTGAACCCACCCCTCCCCAAAAAAAAAAGAACAATTTATAAAAAGGTACAAAGTTTATAACCATTTTAACTATGTACATTAGTATTTCATAACTTGAATATTTAACTGTGAATAGTGAAAGTTGCAATCGTATAAGTGACTTAATTGTTTTTTATTAAGGAGATAAAGGTAGTAAAGCTTTAATTAATTAGTTCCAAGCCTTCTTGTCTTCAACAATGAATGCATTTACATTTGAAGCGTTCAACTGAAGGTTGTTTTAGTCCTTGAAACAGTGAACAATTAATTTTAACAGAATGTTATTGTTAATTATAATATTCTTTCCGTTTGCCATTCTCTTCAACTTCGACTCGGTTTTTACATTTTGTTCACTTAAATTTAAATTTAATTTAACTCACTGACTCACTCTTCATCTAAAAAAATCTGAAAAACCACCAAACGGATTGGAATGAAACTTGGTATTTAGCTTCCTGTAGGGGCCCTGGGTATTCGCTAAGAAAGGTTTTAAAAAAATTCTAAATTTTAGGGGGTTTGGGGGTGTCAAAGTTACTAAAAATCCCCATATTTAACTTTGATTTGTCTCTCCGTGCCAAGCCGGATCGGGCCAGCTATATAGACCACTAATATATAATACAGAATAAAAACCAGTATTGCTCTAAATGTTTCTACCCTTTATAATTAATGATCTCCAAAAAGCGGTTTGCAGGCTATACGAAGCTGTTTTATAAAACTGGGAACTTGACACCTCATTAAACTCCGTAGCTACGTCATAAGTTATGATTAAGTACCCCCTCAAAGGAGTAGTTCATTGCTCTCAAGTTACCTAATTATGCAGTGGAAAGAATTGTAGGTTATTGTAAAGGGTGATTTATTACGTTTTTTATTGAAATTAATGTTTAAAACTTGTATATTAAATATACATTAGAACAGATACCTGCGTGAATTCTGGCACTTGAGCAAATCGCTACTAACCTGACTAAAAACATCAGTACCCGGTACATCTCTGTCTAACACGTTCACCGCTAAGGTCGCACATGTGAGCTTGACACTGAACACTATGAGAAGCGGCCGAAGCACAGTGCATTGCACGCAAACCCCCATTTTGGGAGAATTTGGGAGCATTAAGTGCTTCGCACGCCAACCACCGTATTGGTAGAATTTCCAACACAAAGAGCATTGAGTGCTTCGCACGTCAATTTTAAGCCTAATGTTAATGACGCACATGTGCGTCCGCTTTAAAATATTAGTGATTATTACGTAGAAAGGTTAAAAAATAAAGTAATTTCTACTCATTTAGACTATAGATATAAACGAATAAAAGATCAGTTCCTAACATAGAAAATACGAAATTTGCGAAGCAGTGAACGTGTTGAAGAGTACCCTCCCCTCTTTCGGCAAAATGATTCCAGGGATATTTTGGACCTCCAGAAGAAAACTTTCATAACTTTCGAAGAAAATTTGGCTGTTCAGGGAAATATTAACATACACAGCATTTAGTCTGTACCTTTACACCGTCAGTGAATACACAAAGACCTAAAACACTCCTAGAGGCCGCACTAAGTAGTGACCCAGCAGCTCATGCTTGAACTCTTGTAAAAAATTAAATAAGTACATGTAAAATCACACGGCACATAACTTTTAAAACATATTTTAGTGCTAATCTCTTTAAATAAAAATACCTGACTATAATTAATAATGTACATATTTTTGTTTTTCTGGGAGCTAGAATAGATATGGGCGCCCACTGTCGTGGGCAATAGGCCCATTGCATTTATATCGAAATGTGCGAGCGTATAGTAGTGTACTAATGTGTAAACATATTTTAAATGTTACATAGTGTGTTTTTACTTTTATAATTAATGAAGAAGGCCAATGGTCCCTAATAAAAAAATGGCTGACTAGCCAAAACGATGAAAATAGAAAGTTGGACTGTAAGCTCAACACGTAATAAACAATAGACGGAATAGCGAATGTAAAAATATACTTTACTAGCTGAACGATCCGGCTTTGCACGGATAGACAAATCAAAGTTAAATGTATATTAACAAAAAGTATATTATATCAATAAATATAAATTACACTATGCATTTCTTATGGGATTTTTAGTAACTTTGACCCCCCCAATCCTCCAATAACATTTCGAATTTTTTGAAACCCTTTCTTATCAGCACCTACGGCCCTAGAGGCAGCTAAATACCAAATGTCATTCCAATCCGTTCAGTAGTTTTAGAGAAATCGTGATTTATTAACTTTGACCCTCTCCAAACCCCCCTAAAACTTTGAATTTAAAACAAAATCTTTCTTAATGAGCACCTATGGTCCTAGAGGAAGCTACATACCAAATTTCGTTCCGATTCGTTCGGTAGTTTTTGAGAAATCGTGATCAGTGGGTCAGTGGATTTGGCTTTTATATGTATAGATACTGTTAACATTTTTTGACTTCCAACGCTATCGTAAAAACAAAATGCATTTAGTCTTCGAAAATTCATTAGATCTTAACAACACTGGACGTCTTGTAGTGTGTATGATCTAATATGTT
The DNA here is from genome assembly GCA_018207615.1 of Philaenus spumarius. NCBI lineage: Eukaryota > Metazoa > Arthropoda > Insecta > Hemiptera > Aphrophoridae > Philaenus > Philaenus spumarius. The sequence goes on from JAGFPH010004184.1 coordinate 111,702, forward strand.
TGAGAAAGCGCCTCTCTAACAGTCTACAAGTGCGTTAAACCTATAAAAGTCGGTATAATATATAACTTTTCCTTAATTATTCCTTGTTTTTCATTTCAATTTAAAGTTTCCAAAACTGTTGTAAGTACGACGAGTTATTTTCAGCCTATTTTACTTTTGAATAGTTTTCTGGAGTTGGATTTATATTGATAGACGTTTGCTCGACAATAACCCCTGAGTGGATTAGATTAGGTAAAACTAATCAATACAAATAAATAATAGTTTAAAAAACTAAAAAATTCGCTTTAAAAGCAAACCGAACTAAAAATTAAAAAACACTTGTAAAAAAAGCGTGGGGTGCTTTTCATCAAATGTTGCTAATATTTCATTGGTAGATATTTATAAAAGTAGAGTTATTATACAAAATATATAGTATAACGCACACCACGCATTTTTTACAATTATTCTCTAATTTTGAGTTCGGTTTGCTTTTAAAGCGTATTTTATTAGTTTTTTATTATTTTATTATATTATTTATTTTCTTATTGTTTAGCCTGGGGACCATGATCAGTGCTCACTTACTACACCCATCAAAATTAATGAGCTCCCGAAGTTCCTGCATATCGTCGAGAATCACCCTGTATATACAGTTTTTAATGACACCCGAAAACGTGTTCTGGGGACCATTATCAGTGCTCACTTATTACACCCAACAAAATTAATATTGCATTGTCATCGGTCCTTGATAAGTGTGCAAAGTTTCAAATCAATCTGACGTTTTGAAGGGGGTGAAAATAACGTTCAAAGATTCTGTTACATAGATACGTACCAAGCTAATAAAAGCGTATTAAAAATGACTTAATTTATCATACTGATCATATTAATTACAGTTAGTATATTAACATTAATTATAACTACATTCGTATCAAATTAGTTTCCGTAAAACAGATATCAATATTTTTGTAATTGTAGTTATAAAAATAACGTTATAAGCAACCTAAGGTTCATAAGTGTTTGATGTTCACCTTATTCATCCGGAAAACGAACTTATTATGAATCGAAGTGCACAAAATCATTGTGTTATATTCTAATTTAGACAGTCTTTACAACATAGTACTGTATTAGGCCTAAAACGAATTTTTAAACAAACCTTAAATCAGAATATTTAAAACTATCTATCTTTGCAATGTTAAAAGGCTACACGGTTTATTAGCTGTGCTGACATTTCTCTAGCACCTTACTTCGAGTACATCCAAACGTACCTCGACTAGGTCAAATTGATTATTTGCGAATGCTTATTGGAAGGATGAGCTATTGTATTGGTGAAACCTAAGATCGTGATGAGCATCGAAAATAGAAACCAGAACAAATTTTGGGATGTCATTAAATCATTAAAAATATTATATATATTTTATTATGTAGGCCTATGTAATAACATAAGTGTTTACACTCTTACGGCCCCCTTAAAGTCCGATTTTGTTAAACATATTTGAACACGTTGGTTTTTATACACTCAAAAGAGTTCGTCAGAAAAAATCCAACAACCGGAAGTACGTTTTAGGACCGGAAGTAAAGGTTTTCTGAGGTTTTTCTTACTAGAATGAAACTTGTTTTGGATTTTATCTAAAAAATATGATACACTAGCTGCCCTTTCCGGCTTTGAACGGATAGGCAAATCAAAGTTGAATGTATATTAACAAAAATTAAGTATCAATACATATATTACACTATACATTTCTTATGGGGATTTTTAGTAACTTTGCCCCCCAACCCCCACTAAAAGTTCAAATTTTTTGAAACCCTTTCTTAGCCAGTACCTACGGCCCTAGATGAAGCTACATACCAAATTTCATTCCAATCCGTTCAGTAGTTTCAGAGAAATCGTGATTTAGTAACTTTGATCCCCCCAAACCCCCCTAAAATTTAGAATTTTCGGACAAATTTTAGTTACTTTTAGTATCAAAACTTAGTTAGCACCTATGGCCCTAGAATAAGCTACATACCAAATTTCGTTCCAATCCGTTTGGTAGTTTTGGAGAAATCGTGATTTAATAATTTTGGCCCCCCCCCCCCCCTAAGATTCCGAGTTTGTTGAAACCCTTTCTTATTGATAATATTGTATATTCTATGATTAAACACATTCCAGAGTCGGGCAGAGCAGCTCTTCTCCAAATATACAATTGTATATGGAATGAGTATATCTTTCCTGATTCTTGGTTGGAGGCCATAGTAATTCCTTTATTAAAACCAGGTAAAGACAAAACAGATCCAAGTAGTTATCGTCCTATCTCTCTCACCAGCGTTCTATGTAAACTGGTGGAGAAGATGGTCAATCGGCGACTTGTATGGTACCTTGAAAGTAACCAACTGATCTGTAAAGAACAGTGTGGTTTCCGACAGGGAAGATCATCTATCGATCAACTGGTTTTGTTAGAGTCGGCCATTCAAAATGCCTTTCTTCTTCGGCAGACACTTGTTGCGGTGTTTTTCGATCTTGAAAAGGCATATGATACGGCTTGGAGAAGAGGAATTCTAAATACATTACAATCTTGGGGTATTCATGGGAGAATCCTAGAATTTATTAAAAACTTCCTGTCTAATCGATATTTTAGGGTGCGTCTTGGATCCAATTTATCAGATCGATTTTATTTAGAGAATGGTGTCCCTCAAGGCAGCGTACATAGCGTCACATTATTTGCAGTTGCTATTAATAGCATCACTGCTAATGTCCGATTACCTGTCCACTGTTCTCTTTTTGTTGATGATTTTGCCATCTACGTGGCAACCAGAAACACGGCAACCGCAGAAAGAACATTGCAATTAACGATCAAAAAATTACAAACATGGTCCAACCAGACAGGATTTAAGTTTTCCGCTGCTAAAACTAGATGCATAGCGTTTACTCGTCGCAGACAACATTTTAGTCCCATTTTAAACCTAAACGGAACTCAACTTCACTCCGATAACACTGTCACATTTCTAGGTCTTATATTCGACCATAGACTCTCTTGGAACTCGCATGTGACAAATTTAAAATCACGCTGCATCAAGATCTTAGATATGATACGGGTTTTAAGCGGTTCTCATTGGGGAGCCGATAGAACCTGCATGCTGCGTTTTTGCCGAGCTCTTATTCGATCACGAATTGACTATGGGTCCATAGTCTATTCGTCAGCCAGATTATCGGTTCTTAAAAAGATTGATTCCGTTCATAACACTGCTCTCCGTCTAGCATCCGGAGCTTTTCGTTCTAGTCCCATTAGTAGTCTGCTTGTTGAAACGGGTGAGCCATCGCTCACGCGACGCAGACAACAGCTACAATTGTCATATATGTGTAATTTGCGCTCCAAACCTTTGCACCCTTCATATCATATTGTATTTAACAATCCATTATTTGCACAGTATGAATTCCGCAAACAATCCACTGCTCCCTTTGGGATCAGAACCATCCGTATCCTTAATAATCTGTGGGTAGCACTACCTCCTATATACGAAAATACACCATGTTTTGTCGCTCCATGGTCGATTAGAAAACCCCATGTCGATCTCTCATTGTCTAGGTATCTAAAACAAACAACACTTGATGTTGTTTACCGTCAGGAATTTATATCCATATGCAAACGTTACCCATCAAGTCATATTATTTTCACTGATGGTTCCAAACTGGACAATAGAGTCGGATGCGCATTTCTTCTGTCACGAAACAGCTTTATTTATGGATTACCATCTTCCTATTCCGTATATACAGCAGAACTTTTTGCAATACTCAAGGCACTCAATATTGTTCTACCAACACCGGAGCACATTCTTATATGTTCAGACTCAAGAAGTGCACTTGAGTCCATTCAAAATATGTACTCTCCTAACTCTTTGGTCAAAGATATTCTGTGCTCCACGCATAGACTTTGGCTACGAGGCGTGGGAGTGTCGTTTTGCTGGGTTCCGGGTCACGCCGGTATACATGGAAACACTAAAGCAGACCTAGCTGCTAAGGAAGCCACTTTCTTACAGCCTAGCGTGAATAGAGTAATGTCGTCCGACTTTATGTCCTCTTTAAAACAAACCCTGTTTAGACAGTGGGAAGAAGAGTGGGTAGCAGTACAAGGAAATAAACTCCGCCAAATTAAAGATACCGTTCGGCCATGGATATCGTCAAACCGCCAAAGCCGTCGAGAGGAAGTGGTGGATTCTCGCCTACGCATTGGCCACTCTGGGTTAACTCATGGGTTTCTGATGCGTCGGGGGGATCCGCCTTTTTGTCCTTACTTCTTAAACCTTCTTTCTATTAAACATATACTTTTAGATTGTGAAAAGCTGAAATATGTTCGGAAGAGGTTTTGCCTACCAAATTGCATTCATAGGATGCTGGGTGATGACTCCCAAACCATTAATATGGTGCTAGCATTCCTCCATCGGTTGGATGTAATAGGAAAAATTTAAAAACAATATACATTTACTTACGAAATTTAAATACCATGTTTAGATTTATTACTTGTTATTTTAATTAGAGTTTTATTCATTGTTATGTAACAGGGCCCTTTACTGCCCTGTGACAAGTTGTTATTATGTAATTATTGTTGTTATCGTTGTAATTGTATCGTGTAGTGTCTGTAGTAAATAAAAGTTTAATTTTATACCTGTGAGTGTGATAGTATGAGCATTATACGAATGCTCTTAGTTATCCAGGCGATGATAACCATTTAGGTTTTTCGCCTTTAAAAATAAAAAAAAATAAAAAAAAAAAATCTTATTGAGCACCTATGGCCCTAGAGGGAGCAACATTCCAAATTTCGTTCCAATCCGTTCAGTAGTTTATGAGATTTCGTGATGAGTCAGTGAATGAGTGAGTGATATTTGGCTTTTATCTATATATATAAAATTCAATGTATGTCCGTCTGTTTGTACGTTTGTCTGTTTGTACGTTTGTCTGTTTGTACGTTTGTCTGTTTGTACGTTTGTCTGTTTGTATGTTTGTCCTTTATGCGTTACCAAACCGTCCATCCGATTGCTTTGAAATTTTGCATAGTAACACAGGTTAACCCTGGGAAGGTTTTATGCCATTTACCGAAGTCCTAGGACGTTAGGGCTACGCTCCAGTGGCCCTCAAAGTTTCAATGTTAATCTTATGGAAGGTCAACCTTAAGGAAGAAGAAGAAAGATTTCTTTTGATTTTATCAGGGCACAAAAAACAGCTGTTCGTATGAAAAGCTTAAAACAGCTGATTTGGATCAACAACTGATTTGGATCAAAAACTGAATATAATTTTAGGTTAGGCCTACAATGAACTAAAACACCAATTATTGGGCTAATTATTTAAGATATATAAAAGCCAAATACCACTCACTGACTGAACTCTTAAAAAGAATAGAAATAAGTTAAAAAGACTGAAAATACCAACCACCACGGGCAACGCCGTACGGGTCAGCTAGTATATATATAGATTATTCTAAACATTTAAGGTTTTTATATCCCTTTTGGTTCCCCAAAAATCCATCAAACGTAAAATACCATAAAAACGAGTTTACCACTGTGAGCGGAACGAAACAGTCCATAATCCGGGGGCGCAAGGTCGAGGTGCAATCTCGCAAAGCAATATTTTTCCTCCAAGAACGGAAGGAAGCAGCGCGTGAACCTCTGAAGGCTGAGGTGGTATTCACCGCCTACTTGATTAGACCTATTAAAAAATAGTTGGATGAAACTCTATAACATAGAAACATAATTTTGGAAATTCACTCAACTCAGCTGCGTCACCGCTGAATCATGTTTTATGTGATAAATACGTTGTTATTAATATGCTAAGTGAATAGAGGCGAAATATATACGATAACCTGATTAATTATATTTGTAACATTATACCATGTTTGTTGTAAATTTAAAGTTAAATCTCCATATTGTTAGTCCATCTTTTTTTCATCTTGTTTGTTTTAATAATTACCATTATATTTACTTACCATAGTAACCACTACGTTAACCTACAGTGTGATGAATTTCAAAACAAAGTGCGTGCAAAGTTACAAAGGGATAATGTTTTATTCAACGTTTCCACAACAGCTGTTGTTGATTAGTTTCAAATGCACCCGCGATTCACATTTAATCTGAACCCTTTCGTACATTACACAGAACTCTCACTGCAATGTGGAGTTGATCAATGGAATACTTTGTTGGCGTGTTTCTTTTGCAAAGGTAGACTAACATAATTTATAATCATTAGTTGTAGTTATCATAATCATGTTTTAAATAGATGTAGACGTAGATTAAAATGTCAATATGATAGACGTATCCGAGTCTTAAAAACTGAAATAAGATTTAATTAAATCTTTAAATGTGTAGAAAGACATTTTAACATTAAACGCGGTTATAAGATTATATTACGACTGATTTAAACTATGTATTATGCAGTTCATAGACACATATTTAGAAGTTGGTAAAGTGTATTTTTTTTAAACATATAGAAAACCTCTCCCCACAAATACATTGTAATATATCAAACCACGAATAACATAAAGTAGTTAAAGAAACACTAAGATCTAATAATTATATAAGTATTTAACACTGTCAGGGTTAACATTGGTAACATAGCCTACTGTATACGATATTTTATTCAAATTTTAACCTATAAAACTTTAAAATAATTCGATCACTCTGCTAAACCACTGACGTGAGTTAAACGAATTTCCAAATTCACTATTCATATAGAAATTTACTAATAAAGTATGAAACTATAAATATAAATGTACAAATTGATTTGAACACAAGAGATATAGGTCATGTAAAATAACCATCACATTCTGATACAAATTATACTCACACATTGGTAAAATAATATAATAACCTTGACAATATATTTGATTTGGAGGGGATAAATCACAACTGTTCGCTCTGTAATTTGAAATATAAAGAAGACAGTTTCCATTTTTTAGCGATTTGCCCGATCTTGGGAACAATTAGGAAACGGTATTTTGGGAAATTAGAGTTGAGTTGGGAGGAGTTACTTAACCAGCTAAACGGGGAAAATTGGAAGTATCTTGCTCAGTACGTTCAACAGGCTTGGCAATATAGATGGGAATTAATCCGCGAATTTAATTATTAACGTTATGTATTTATATTTGTATTTGTTTTCATGTCTTTGTTTCTCCCCCTCAATCATTTGTTTATATTATTTATGTTGTTGTATGTCTTTATCTTAAAAATGTAGTAGACATAAGAATAATATGAGATGTTACCAACCTGGCAGACGGTTATAAAAAACCAGTGCCATTTTAATGCAGGCATGTATACTTTTTTTGTACATTTCGAATTATAAATAAAGCATTGTTATTATTATTATTATTATTATTATTATTATATTTGATTTGGAAACATTGGATAGACGTAACAACATTTTCAAGTTGACTGTAAAAGTAAATGAGGCCAACAGTTACTGTCCTAACATTATTGATTTGAGCTTTAAACTCTGATTTATTGCGAAGGATAATGAATTTTTAAAGCAGATTTAACAATTTCGCCCTCCTCGAAAACCGTTTGATATTAAACCACGTCATCAACAATAACATTGTAATGCCATGTTTTAAAACGCCATGACTTCAACGCTCTAAACAGTGTAGGATAAAACCATAAATCATAGAAATATAAAAGTAAGCTATTAAGTTTCATGTTTGTCTTTAACTTTCCAAATTACAGGTGTACTGTTGCTTACGGACTTACTGCCTGTCTACGTTATACAGGGTGATTCTCGAAGTTCGATTATCCTTCATTGGAGTGTTTTAAAAATTACACCATCCGATAGGTAATCAAAAGGACTTCACAAAAGGTGTCTTGAAATTGTTTTGTTAAAATGTAAGGTTTTTGAGTAATTTAGGTTTAAAATTTTCCAAACCGCCGCCATTTTGAAGCGCATAATTGGATATAATTGTTTATTTTTCTTGAGATAAACGATTGTTTTGCTAAACTTCATGCCAAGTTTGAACTCAATCAGTTAAACATTTCTCTAGATATGAATTATTTTGTAAAAACACAAAATGGCGGATATCTGGAAAACGAAGCGTTTTCGGAAGTATGTTTGTATAACAGTTTTTGTATAACAGTTTGTTTTTACTTTTACATGTTTACATGTAAGCTCCCGAAGTTTATGCAAATCTTCGTGAATTACCTTATATATATTAGAACACTGAATTATTTCATCGAAGGAAATTTAGTGTTTTACGTATTTCATGTAATACTATACAAAGAAACACAAGTTATGTTTTTTGCCATTCCGACTATTGTTATAAATTAATATAATAATAATAACAGCAACGTATTTCGAAAACAGGGTTACACCACCGCGTCAAAGACAGGACATAGCCTACAAAGGGTTATAAACACGCAGGTGAAAAACACAGACAAATTCAGTTCCACCGAAGTATATGAGTTGTCTTGTGCTGATTGCCAAATGAAATATATAGGACAGACTGGCCGATCTTTCCAAAAGAGTTACAAAGAACATATTCCGACAGCCAGACTAATACAATGCCCACAAAAGGTAGAATCAAAATACACAGGGCACCTCTTAAATAACAACCACAACTATTCTACAATCAGCGAAGACTTAAAAATACTACATCGGTGTGAAAAAGGAAAATTACTGAATGCGTTGGAACAGTACGAAATTTACAAAATGTTTAAAATTTCCACATCTAACCTGATACTCAATGAGAAATTAGGTTTTGATTCTAATGTATTGTTCGACACAGTAATATCTGAAACAGACAAAGAAGACTCCAATTAGGTCCCCCCCTCCAATTCCTTAACCGATAACAAGATTACATATCACTAGAACAGATTAGTACAGTGCGAGACAGTTTGCCTACCGGACACGCTATCCTTTTTTAATATGTGACTTGATGTGTGTGTGTTTATTGTAATTGTTTGTGAAACTAAGTGTTTATATTCATTGACAACGGAGATACTCCTCCAGAGAACTTAAAAATGGCAGAATAGCCGAAACGACAGTCGTGTAAATAACGACGTATGACTATTGGCGACGGTAAGTTATTATTATATTAATACAAAGAAACGTTAGATAAAACTTCAAGTGTAACAATAAGGAATATAACAATATTTTTGTATCGGGTAACACATTACTGCTTTATTTAAAGAACAATATTGATTAAGGTATCGCTAGTTTATGTAGCCAGTAGAAGTTATGAAAACCAAATGTGACATTTCTTTCTTTACTTCTGATCTCGTTGTGTTCAAGTGAGAAATGTTGTCTTGTATAAGAAACATATTTTATAGCGCTCGTATATTTTTACGGACAATTACAAATCATTATTAATCAATAATGTATTATAAAAACAACTTTCTAAAATCAAATCAAATTATAAACTCAACTACAAAAGCTCCTTTCAAATTGTAGCAGACAAATTCTAAAATTGCAATTCAAAGCTATTTGTTTTCGATTAAATTTAATTAAAATAGTTAAAACTCTTAATAAAGAATCAAAAAACTAAGGACTTAACTAACATTAACTACCTTTTTAGACAGAATAAAATAAAATTTAGTTAAATTAGTGAAAATTTGTAACAGAAATATTTTTATACCCATCATTATGTACTGTTATTATAAGCCAAAATTTAAAAAAAATATTCCCCTTTAAAAAACTAAGTATGTCATCAAGGACCATGTATCTGTCAAGACTTCGACAGTCAACTTCTTTCTGTTAAACGCTAAAAGGTCTCAGAAATTACTGGAACGAAATAAAGTACTACAATGGACTATGCAAATTTCATTAGTAGCTAATTATAAACAAACTTGAGAGAGTTGACAGGTATAGAATGATATACCTGATATCAATTGATATAAAAATTCATAAATCTGTTAAAGTGTCCTGTCCTAATCATTATAAATATTCAATTTGTACATAAGCCTACTGACAATGCCAGCTCCCATGAACATAATAAGATATGTTACTTGTTCAATCCACATTGTGCCAGCAAACATTAGGCTATATGTACGAAAGTATATATTGTACAAATGTATTTTTTTACAAGTTTGCAAAGAGTAATTTACGTAAATTTTCGTTAACTTTAGGAAGCAAGAATATATTGCCGTTGTTTGTAGAAAACAAAGTTTGCTCTATTACTCTTATGATTGTTTTAAGAGATAATCTGTTTAAACTTCAGCGTGCTTTATTAAAATATGTCTTGTTTAATGTTTGCGTTACTAATATTTAGTTAGCAAAAATTAGAATAGATTCTACATTATTAAATTTTTGCTCATTGCCTACTAAGACAATATAGTATGAGACAAAGAAAATTATCATGAATGTGAAGAACTTTTTATTTAATTTGTTTAGAGTACTGACAGGAAACAGTATTACTAACTGAATTCAATAAATATATATTCATATGACCCAGGACCTTAAGAAAAGAACAAATTGCAATAATGCTAGTGTTAAAACTAAGATAATTCTACCACGCAGTGGAACCTCTGACATGAGTTGAGCAAATCATTTTTAGAATTAAATTGGTATGCCCTTACTGACTCTACTGTAACACAATATAGTTTAATTATTCCAAAATTCTGTCGTTTAACAAGTTACAGTAGATTGGTAAAAATGTGTTTACATACAGTACTTACTAACGGCTTGTAGGGGCATTATATAGTATCTATATGTAGGCTATATAAAAAAAAAAAAAAAAAAAAAATGGCTACAATAACAAAACACATAACAAAACTGCACATTCAGGTGTTATTACGAAAGCTGAATTTTCCAATTTATATACAACAATCACCGTTTTTAACATTAAAATCACCTGGTTTACACCTATATATTCCTGTGCTATTTAATGGGAATTATTTTATACAATCACCTGTTTTTAACACTAAAATCACCTGATTTAAAACTTTTCGGGACACCATTAATAAAAATTCATATTTTTCAAAAAAATTTCATCTCCAGACCGTTAAAATGAAACCTCTCTCAGCTTTCTACATCCTCCCATTCGCTCACCATTTCATTTTAAAATTTGGGCTTACGGAATCAGATATATACAGATACCAACTTTGCTATTTACACGTAAGAAACTAGCCGACGATTTGGAATGTGTTCTAAATTATTAAATAGTATTTTAAATAACATAATATACACTTTTTTACACTACCTTTTCATTTATTTTACATAAATAAACTGCTACAGGCATCATCTTCGGTTATCCCATTTCACTAGCTAAATTTAAAACATTTTAAAAATGTTAACATTTAATTTTTGTCGATATCGTGCAATATAACTTTGGTTTGCTGTTAGCTAAGTTAGTCAAATTGTTAAACCATATTAAAGCTAAAAATACAGTTTGCTCTTTAGTTATAGATTTTTAATTTTAAACAGTTTTGCTAATCACTGATTACTAATATTAAAATCACGCCTATTCAAAAGAAATATTAAACCTTAATAAAATAAAATTGTTGAAACAATACCTTTATGATGACACTTTTTTTCATTTTATTCACTATCTGTTAAGTACATATACAAAACAATCTTCAGTTTACTCTGAATTATAAAATACAACTTTATATTATACTGAAGCAGGATAAAATAAAATAAACTACCTTTATAAAAGTAACCCACGTATTAAAGCTATCCCTTGATAACGGATGTGTGGGCATCATTAAACTTGAATGCATCGTTAACTCGAAATGTTAAACAATGACTCTAAAACATCCGTACTTTAGTACACTATCAACAGGTGTTCAGATGAGCTCTACATCTATTGTGTTGCAAATTGATTCATCTGATCGGATGTTTATCTTTTCACAGGTTTTTAAATTGTTTTTCTTACTAAGCTTGTGCATTTATATTATGTATTGTATACATTTTCAATACATGTACCACACATTTATGATTACTTTGTAAATATACCTTATACAATTAAAACGAATTTTCAGAAATTCAGTTAATATTTTACTATCACTTGAAAACCCTTTTATAAAGAGTTGTTGATCTGATTTGATCTCAAAGCTATGTTAATGTAGTTATTTGTTTTGAATTTACAAAACTGTATAACGCAAGTAAATCCATACCTGCAGTTTAACTTTTTTAAACTAGATTTGTAAGAAATTCACTTTAATTTAAATTTAATGAAAATTACGTTTATTTATTTATACTCATAATGCAATAACAGCAAAGTGTTTATATGATGCAGCTTCTCTATAGAAGACTTAGACTTAGATAATGTCTACTATATAATTCTATATTTTATGCATACAATTAAATATACTATTCTCAACCAGATTAATTTGACTTAATTTGAATATAGTACAATCAAAACAAAAGTAGCACAGTCACAAACTCAACATGATTTAGATGTAGATGGGTTTACCTATCTAAGTCAAAGTAAACTTGGTTTGTGATGTATGCCAATATATCTCTCAGGAAACCTGTCAAGGAATTCAAACAATGACAAATGTACTTGCATGTTAGGTTTGCTTAGGGTAAATTGTACCTATGTAAAACTATTCTGTGGTAGATTACAAATAACAACTAACATTGAAGGAGTAACGTTTTCCCAATAGATTTACCTAATCTACATAAAAGGTGCTTTGTAAAGATTAGGGCTTATTATTGGAATTTAGAAATCACTGTGCATACCAAATATAATTTGATAACAAAACTTCAATATTTTTTTATAGCAGGATGAATTAGATTGTACTACATAAATCTTTATTTAAAATTTGAAACAGTTTTACAAGGAAGTTAAACTGTTAAAATAATATAAATATATTCCCCTGATATGTTTAGTTACGGAACTACATAATGGTGTATTAGGGAAAAACAATATATATTATGTCTGAAGTGCTTTACTAGCATGTTCAGTTATGTCACACCTAACATAGATTATTAAAAGTTTCAGCAATTTATTTGACGAGCTGTTTAGTCATTTTTGTGGATAAATTGTTCTTTTCACATTAAATATTCATAGTTTGGTCTCATTTTTGCTTAGAAGCGTTTGTGATAACATCAACTATTAAATTAAGGTGTGGAAAATATAATTAAGAAAAAATAATTCATAATTCCCTTAGTATTCAGTAGTTACAGCATCAAAATCATGTCAAGTTTATTTTTTTGTTTTAAAATTTTATGAAAACCATTTTAGTACGACGAACCATTGATGCCAAGTGTGAAAAAACGTTTTCGCATTAAATGAAAGCCATTACTGCATTAGTAATACTGCATAGAGCCCTTTCAAAATTGTTGTAAATCGTCTAAACATTACCGAACCCATTTAATTTGTCTGAAAACTTATCAGTTTTACTTTTCGTTATTTGCACTATAGTGATATTAGTTTATCAGTAATACAAGGGTTCTTTTACTTAACGAAACTTCATTAATATTGAATAACGTTCAATGTTATTACCCTCAAACCTTATGCATTTATTACATTTAGGAATTTAAAACAATTAATTGGTTAGTTCTACAAATTCTAAAACAGTTCACGTACCAGGTTAGAGTGATTAACTTGTATATACTGCATAGTTGAAACATCATCACTAGTTAATTCATTCCACACATACCATGCCTACAGTTATCTCAGCCTGGTGTTATCATTCATGACAAACTACCCTGTCCTGTACGGATAATTACTGCCCTTAGGATCACCAGCAGAGAACAGGGTGTTGTTCTACAAATGACAGAACTTTAAACCAGAAAGACAGACATCACTCTAACAGCTTTTATATAAACCCAATAATGTTACAATTAAAGGTAAGTATTGCCTTAATCTGAAATGCATGCTTTATAGATTTAATTTATTCATCAGTTTAGAATTTCATGGCATTAACGTTTACTGCTTGTTATTATTTTGAAGAATAAAAAAATCGTAACTAAGGTTAAACATGTATGAAATATTTTTAAATTAGATTATTTATAATGGATTAATTATGTTTGTTTTGTGACTACGTCAAATCAGCAAACAACAATTCCCTCTGTGATATAATTACGCTTTACGCTCTCATTTATAATAATGTTAATAAAAACGAAATAATTGTTAACTTTCTAATAGAACTACCGTTAAATGATAATGTATTGTTAAAAATAATACAACAGTAAACCTGCACAAATTTTACCTACAAAGTCCCTACAATGTTTAATAATGTTCAATAATGAACCTTTTGTTGTAAAATAATATTAAGGGAACTCAGAGCCCTTCCTGAAAATACAAAGAAGAAACACTTCCCACAACTACACTTCCCACAACTAAAACAATTTACTCTTAGAGAGCATAGATAAACTTACAAATGGATTAATTTTTACCGGAGTTTGTGGTAATGTTTACGATATAATTAGTACCTACATGTATTTAGTACATTTTTATTACAACTCATTTTATTAAATTATTAATGCAAGTAGTTATGAAACTGTTAATAACAAATAATACAATCATTGTATTATACATTTAAAAGTTGTATTTGTTAACGTTAATTTTACAGTCTGACTCTTTAATCCTACCGGGCTTGAGAAACAAAAATTTTATAGACAAGAAAATGTTATAAACACATTTA